>VYZX01008000.1:163476-203717 GCA_013401335.1 Brachypteracias leptosomus | reverse complement strand
TTTTGTCTTTTTTTTTCTTAATTAAAAATCCAAACGGGATGGGGTGGAAAGAATTTGGGAAGGGGCTGGAGCTGGAGCCACCGTATTATTATTATTAATTTTCAATACAAAAATGAATGAGCTGGAATAGACCCGATTGTCATACTCTGTGAAACCTTGCAAAAAAAGTGAAGAAATGTTAAAAGGTTTAGTTGGAGCAGCTGGATGATGTCAAAGCCGCCAGGATGTTAATTAACTGCAGGCTGTGTCCCTTGTTTCTGTATTTAAAAGGAAAAAAAAAAAAAAGCCTTTTGTATTATGGCATTTTTTTTCTTTGCTGCTGTAGTCCTACATCCCACTGCAAATCATCTTTCATTTTTCATTCTGTTGACCTGGATATTATTTTATTTCTTTCAGAAACAGGAAAAAAAATGAACATCTGTGTCTCCTTCCAATCTGCTGCACATCTGCGCGTTTTGATGCGGGTCTTCAAAGTTCAGTCAGTAACCCACGGACGCCATTCATCTTCTTGTTAAAATGTCTACTGCTGTATCCAATGCTCATGCCCTTGAGGGTTATTTTTTTCTCTCTCTCTCTTTTTTTTTTTTAGTTTCCATTATTGTTATAAAGAACATTGTGACTTTAATATTAGCATTTTGCTTTCAACAGCAATTAGCAATCTCTTGGTTTGCTGTTTGGTAAAGCATCTGTTAATGAGGTCATCTAGTTTAAAATCCCAGCTACTGGAAAATAACAGGGAGGAGGTCAAATCTATCATTTTGTGTATATTCTCTGCTCTCTTTTCAGTTTTCTAAAGAAAAGATATCTTTGTTATCCACAATAAGTCCTTATGACCCGTTACTGGCCTTCTGTATTTTCTATCACCTCAAGATACAGTAAGTTCTTTCTTATTGAAGTATTGAAATGACAGTTCAGTTAAAATCTTTGCGCATCTGAGGATGAGGAATTGGTTTCATTTTTTGTTGTGGTTTTGTTTTCAGAGTTT
Source organism: Brachypteracias leptosomus (assembly GCA_013401335.1). Taxonomy (NCBI): domain Eukaryota; kingdom Metazoa; phylum Chordata; class Aves; order Coraciiformes; family Brachypteraciidae; genus Brachypteracias; species Brachypteracias leptosomus. The sequence goes on along the minus strand of VYZX01008000.1, from coordinate 202,732 downwards.
TGAGTTCAGTTTTAACGAGGAGTTGCCTCTATGGTGGATGGGGTTCCCGGGGTGGTGGACCTAGGAGTGGCTGCTGGTGGAGTGTCGATGGGGCTCCCGGCCCCGCTGCTGGGAGTCACGGAGGAGCTCACTGCTGGTGTCTCTCCTTGCTGCTGGGCTTGGAGGGTCTGTCCACAGATGTGATGGTGCTTCTCCCAGTCCTTATGCTGGCAAAATGAGCCACAGTATCGTGCTGTGTTGCAACCACTGCAAGTTTCACTAGCTTTCCGGCCACAGTTCCAGCAACTCTAGAAGCAAAAGAGGAGGGGGAAGGGATGGGAGAGATTAGCCAGTGTCCTAAATATTCTATTAAAAACAGCCAGCAGGGAAATGCTAGTCAACTCTCTGCCTAACAATGGTTGAGGCATCAGTAGGTGCTCCCTTGGGTGGCTGAACCTGTTCAGCAGCAGGTCCAGTCACCTGGGGTATTCTAGCCCTCAGAAATGGGGCAAGAACAAAAGCAGATATTTGCTAGTAAACTCCCAAGTACACCCTCACCTCCAGTCACCAGAAATACTGATTAATAGAAAGTTTCAGTAAAACTTCAGCTAGCTCCTCTGCCAGATTTATTAAAACAAATAAAGAAACATACACACACAAAAAAGTGCTTCTCCAAAAGTGAAGAGGGACTAATGCAAGAAGAGAAAGAAAGACCTATCGCACAGGTAAGATTTGTTACTCCAGGAAAATTTCAATTTTAATCACATAAGTAAAGTTATTTGACTCAGTGGCACTTCTGGCAGTCAATAGTTAAGCTCGAGCCTTAATCTTTGGCAAGATGAGGAAGCTACCGCAGAATATGTACACTATTCACTTTCACACACTCCAGCTGGATGCTGGAACAGGGCCAATCTTTAAGTGATATTCCTCAACTACATTAAAAAAAAAAATCCCAATTTCAGAATCAAAGACCTAAATTCAAAACAATATTTTAAGGAAATTACACATTTAATCGGAGTCAAGTGGCTTCTTCAGAAAATGTCCATGTGTTGGTTCCATCCTCCCCCTTTTTGCTAGAGTGGTTTTGTTTTTTTGTGGGTTTTTTTAGTTGGTTGGTGTTTGAGGGTTTTTTTGGCATAGGCATGTACTGGCAGATGGGGGAAGAGTAACTGTCCAGTGCTCAACTGCTCTTTGAAACCGAAATCAAATGTACATGGCATTCTCAATTCATAGTGATTAAACACACAGACTAAACCAGGTAATTACAGATACATGTGTTGGGAACTTCTTTTTAGTTCATAAAATTGTTCCCATCTTTAAAAACACTTTTTTGAAAAGGTGGAATTACCAACACACAGAAACAGATGTTTCTGGTAGTTAAATGTCAGGAATTCAGACTTCTTGCCTGGCATCACCTGGTTTTGATTCAGTATTCATTGTTTCAGGTTCACTTTGCTCACACTCTGTCCAGTGCTGGAGAGGTAAAACCACCTTTGGAAATGGATAGCTGTACTATTATTGAGCATCTTTTCTTTAAAAGACATTTTATCTCCACAATAAAAAAAAATAAGTAATTTAGAACCCTGTATATGAACTTGTGCATGCACACACATATTTATACATACACCAAAATGACCTGGCAAGTTTGTTTTAGCATTTCAAAGAGATGCAATATCTCATCCTGCTGACCAGGATGTGAACAAATTGGCATATATCTGGATTCTCCTTCTTTTACTATACTAATATTTCTCAATAGTTGCATTGTACTTTTGAAAGTTTTATTTTGCCAGCTTGATGCTTTCACTGTGACCAGTAAACATGGTGTAATTCTGCTCTAACCATGCTTACACAAATTTTCCACCTACTGCCATGACTGCTGACCTCCTAGCTGTTCATTTCCAAATACATTGCCAGCCCTGGGTTTAGTGCATGTTTATTAATTCCTTTATCCACTCATCTGAAAACAAATAGATATATACAAAACCTTCTCATGCAGACTTTTCTGAAAAGACACTTTTCCCCACATGGAATAATATTGAAGTCAGCAAGCACCTGCCCAGATGCAGAAATCCTCCCTTGTGCAGATCTGATTGAAGTGCATGCTTTAATTGTACTGGAATTATTATGAGGATATAAAATTTTTATATTCAAATATCTGTTTAATTAATATAGGCCAGCTTCTGGGGAATCTTCATCTTGTTTCCCTTTCTGGGGAAGGCCTACCTGCACAGACAGAACTGTCTCCAAATGTCTTGTTTCAGCATCTTACTACAAGATCTCTATTGATGCATTGATATCAGAAAACAGTAATTTAATTTTAAGAGTATTGGTTCAACTTTCTTATTAAAATACTCATCAATTCGCTATCAGCCTGTACAGAACATGAGAAGTCTTACATAGGTGCAAGATTTTAATGAAGTGACAAAGCTCTAATCTGGCTCCTTACATGATTTACTTTGCGTCCTACATTGTCCAGTAAGTGATTTTGTCCATTGGACATTATTCCTAATTTAACAGGTCATTACAGCTTACTGTAATTGTGGAAATAAAAGCACATAAAATACAAGAGTTTAAAAGTAAGTTTTACTGCTCACATTTATGCAATAACTTACTGCATTTAAAAACTACTACAGTGCAAATAAACAAACAGACATGCCATGGGGAGCTTGCGCTGTGATAGTAGCTGGATTTGACATGCAGAACTCCCTGTCCTACACACTCCTCATCATTGTGACCATTCATTGCCTCTTCCCATGTGAAAGTAGTGAAAAACAGCAGTAAAGATCAAGTTCGGGCACTACAACCTTTAGCAACAGATGCTTTTTGTTCACATTGCTCGCTAATAGCTCAGAGCCCAAATTCTACTGAAGAAAAGCTAGGCTTGAGATGCCAGCTACTAGCTGGCAGCCCGGGCTGGGCTGCACTTCATATGCCCTTGCTCACGTATTTCCAATTGATCCAGATATCACAGACAGAGCTTGAGCTCACTACAGGATTGTGGATGATAAAGTTATCCTCCCTCCTGGGAAGGTCTAGCAGGTACCAGGAAAATGGACCATCCCGGCTGAGCTGTGTAGACAGCATCTTGGATAACAGGGGACAATAATGTCATGTTGGTGACAAGGTGGCAAACATCATACAAGGGTGCATGAGTAGGATTATGGACTGCTTTACACCTGATTTAAGACTCTCAATCTTCTAGCATTGGCAAGACCCAGCCTGGAGTACTGTCCAGGTTAGAAGAATGCACTTCAAATACAGCAAATTAAATAAGACAAATAAGACTTGAAAAAAAAACACAAACAGATGAAGGCAGCCAGAATAATCAGACAAACACAAGCTGTGAGAAGACTGAACAAACTCAGACTGTCAAACCTAAGGAGAGGTGGTAGCCTGAGAAGGGACAGTAGCCTCTCAAAGCCTTTCCTGGTCTATCTTCTCTGTCTTCAGGTAATGACCTACTACACTGCACTTTCAGCTCATGCTTTATAGAGTTCCAGATGTAGCTAAAACTACGAGGAGGACTGGATTAGAGTTTAAATCTGCACTAATTTTCCTGTGAAACAGTGAGGTTATACAAAAGGCCAGATTCTCAGACTACATAATTCAATTTAACTACACTACCTTGAAAATGGATTAATTCAATGAAATTGGGCTAAATTACACCAGATGGGAATTTCACTCCAAATTTATGTCACTGATCATATTTCATCCTCCTCTTTCAACTGACAAGTAACATCAGTCTTAGGTCAGAGCCTTATCTTAGGTCAGACTCTTAACTCTCATGCACTTAAGCTTCCATCTTCAAACAACAGAACTCAGAAACTTCTGTTTGCCATCATGAAGAGTCTTAAAAACAGTCTCCATTTCTGTGGTCTCCAGTACCAGGACACAAACTTGTCAATAATTTTGCCCACCCTGTCACTTTAATCTTTGAAATATTCAATCACAATTGAGTAGTTGCTTTCCTCTGACACCTTCAGCTGAGACTCAGTGTAGAGCTTGCTTAAAAAAGGAAAAAAAAAAACCAAATGGACTGTGGCATGTCAAAGAGATGATAAACTCTGAAATGCCATAATACAGTGTCAAACACTGCTCTGTCACCTTTGACAAGTTCTGGATTTCCCCAGTTTACCAGCATGGCTCGATATGAAGAACCCAGATTTTTCCTAGTTCTGCAATGCTCATGGCATTCAAAACTCTATCACTGCTAACCACACAAAAAAGAACAGCTAGAAATCACTAAACCACAGTGTTGTAAATAACGATTGTATGAACCACTAACACCAGTGCAAAGAAATAAGTTGTTTATGAAAATTCTATTCAGGATGCATTAGAAAGGGAAGCACACTGGTACTCTGGAAATTCCCACATTGTGTCAAAATGCAGCACTCCATACAAAGATATTCAAACCTTCAGATGCTTCTAGCAAAGTTGCACCTATCACTGAACACTCCAGACTTGCCCAAGGAACTGTTTACTGTGTGAAGTACATCCCTGTTCATACAGGTCAGTAGGAGAGAAACTAAATCCTGAAAACAGAAGTGCAGAGAAGCATACGCAAGAGAAGTGCAAACTGGCCAGCCAGGCTTAGCTCAGCAGTCTGGGGCAGTGCCAATGTTGACATCACATCTGGACCGATCCTGCACAGAACATGTGGCTCTGGGCCTCTGTACCACCCACCAATGCAGGGGATGATGTGCTACTTTCTAAGAAATGTTCAGCCAAAAAATTAAACATTAGGTGACACAGGTATTAAATTTAATATTAGCCTAAATACTAGGCTTGCCTGTATTTTTCAGGTTTGCTGGCACAGTCCTGGTCTCAGTGGGCTGGTCAGCAGAGACTGAACCCAGCTGTCATCAAAATGTCAGGTAAGTGTGATATTCACATACAATATAAACTGCTGCAATATAAAAGAACCCTAACATTACACATCTCTTTAAAAGCAGTGTTGGACCACTTACATACTTGTTTTATCTGAACAGATGTCAGCATCTGCTTTAAGTAGAGAGAACCAAAATATTTGTGTTCCTTCCCTGTTCCCAGCCCCCACCCTACTCAAAAGAGAGGGAGAAAACTGAGTGTCAGATTCTTCAGTGGCATTTTATACCAGAGCAGAAAGACAGATGTTTTGATGATTTCCCCCACCCCCAACAATCTGGGCAGCCAGTCTCTTTGCTAAGCTGTTCACCCTTACTATTAAAATTGATTTGCACAACAGTACTTTGCAGCCAAAGCAAGCATGGCAGTCATTAAAGAGTAGGCTGCTCACACATGTTTCTGTACTTAGCCAAGTCAACTACTGATGAATGGGTCATCTTTTGTCAAACAACTGTAGGGAACTGGCAAAGAAAGAATCTGTGGTTGAGGAACAGCTATGCTGACAGGTAGGCTTCTCCCGCCCTTTTACTTTCCAAAAGCCATGTGCTCTGTTAGCTGGTCTTCAACCAATCTCTCGTTACAATAACAGAAAGTCACAAACATATTCTGGTCAGTCACAAGGGCTTATGCCAAAAACAGTGGAAATCTTTAGAAAGTAAATGTACAGACACTGAAGCAGTGGCACTGCAAGTTCAATCATATTCAACAATTCAAATATCAGCAAAGAACAATAGTTCAACAGGAGATCAAGTCAGGGTCAGAAATGTAATGTGAAAAAAAAGGTAACAAAATGTGGTAATTCTCAAAATATTGCCAATCACTTCTGAAAAGTTAACATGCTTCAGAATAACACACCTCCCCTATTAGCCCTCTCTCTGTCCTCAGCTCCCTTTATTTTGCTTTGGTCAGCTCAACATGGACAACCTCAAGGTTTTCTTGCATACAATCTTGCACACAGGGATGCCACTTTTTCTGGGTTAAAACCAAAGCAAAACAAACCACAAAAAAACCCAAACAAAACCAGAACTCCCCCTCCTACCACCACCACCACCAAATCAGAAAACCAATCTACTTCTCTTTGTGATACCTCTGACAGGTCTTGCATGAGGAGACTACATACTGTGGTAAAATTATAATAATTACAGAAATCTTGAGTCTTAGTGCTAGTTATCACTTTGAGCTCTGGAGAAGACTGCGATAAAAATCATGCCACAAAGTTCTCACACCAGAGCAGTTTCAAGGAGCCCCAGCTAGGTCTAGGTTGCATTTTACTGAGTAACAAATGAAAGCTGTAAGGGAGAAAACCTTGCCAACAGACAGGGAGTGGCTATATCAGGCAAAAATTATAGCTGATACATTAGAAATCTGGTGCCAAATTCCTATCTCCATTCATAGTTTCAACAGCCAAAAGAACAAACGACATCCATGGGAGAAATATTCCTCTGTCAGGAACTGCCTGGAAATTATATTGCAGCCCGTACTGAGCTCTCTTGCAAGCCTTGGCATAATGTCCCACTAAGGATAAGATATGAGGATTGATGCTCAGTGTTTCTCTAGACCTGTAAGAATGCAGAAGCTGCTCTTCAGCATTCTCATATTTGGAACTGGAAATATTCTAGCCCTGGAAATATTACTCCAGTACCTTTAGTACACAGGAATCTGTGTTGCTGGCAACATTCTTCTGAAAGTTGTAAAGTAAGAAAAGCTTATGAAGACTTACAACCTGAACAAATAAGGAGGGATGTTCACAAAGAGATGAACACCAAAGGAAATGTGAAGTTTTATTCCTCAACCTAGATAAACACAAGGTCTCATCTCCAAGTCACAAGGTCTCATCTCCAAGTAAACACTTTTCAAACCCTGGCAAACTAATCTCCTGTCCTCAAAGATGAAGGAAAAGTGTGGCCCATTCTTACAGGAGTTATTAAAAATAAAGGATAGTCTGAGTTATCAGGTAACAGTGAGAAGCATTGTCCTAAGTGTTTGGAGTTTGGCATAATTAGAAGTGGAATAGAAACAAATTATACAAACTCAACAGACACATCTAACTCTTAAATAAGTACCAATGTCATCTCCCTTCGCAATTAATCAAGCACCTGTAAACACAAACTGAGCAAACTTGAGTTCTCTCTGCAAGCTTCCTAAATCTTGCATTTTTTCACCTCAAAATAGCCACCCTGATGTGTCACTCATGACCACAGGGGCGAAAGCTGCAGGACCTGGGTACTAGACTTCATTTCTAGGTTCAGGAGACTGTATCCTTCCTGAGGATGCACAGCTCTGAGAACATCCATAATCCTATGAGCCACATTTCACTAGAATGCAATTAAAAGAATTATTTGCCTTTTTTAAAGTCCTGTTTCCAAGAAGTAAATAACCTCACAAGCAATTTTACTGGAGAAGAAGTAAAGATGTCTGTTGTTATACAGGTTTTCCAGAGCTATGACTACTCAGGAGTTAACTACAGCACACAAACTTTCTACACATTCCTTTGGATGCACATTTGCTTGTGGAAGAATGATCTGTATGTATTGGCACGTAAGTACTTCCTCTGTCCTGCCTACACTTTATCAGTTCACTAAACAGATTTAATTTGCTGTTTCCTCCAAAGAAACTGACCTTTGGAATTTTGGTTTTAACAATAGGAGTCTCTTGTATATACACATACACAAAATGACAGCTCTTTAATGATGCTACATCAGACAAACGCCCTTTCTATGAACGTAGTGTAGGAAAAATGTCCTTGACCATCTCAGCTACAAAATGCCAATAAATTGAATTTATGTCTCATTTAATCCACAATGGAACAGTTAGTACTTAAAGGGTACATACACTTCCCCTAGTCCCATTCTTCCTGACAAACTTTCAGATGCTGAAAATCAATTCCTTTTGTCTCCTTTTTATTCATCTGCTACACATTAAGGAGAAACTCTGGGCATTCAGTGATCCCACAATGGTCTTTCATCTCCAGAGAAGCCTGGTATGAATTAAAATCTTATGCTCCCTCAAATTGTGGTTGCATACTCCAGTATGCCACTAACTTATCTGCTCGTGATTTTTGCCAGTTTTCTCAGCCTGCTGCAGCTAGCTCATCTGCATCTTTCAAATTAAGTGAGTTTTCTACAATGCTGCCCATTCAGCCCATAAAAAGTGCTTTGACACTAGTGTACACAAATATATGTCCCCACACAACAGGTACCACTATTTTTTTTCCCAACTCCCTGCCATCTAGAATTTATATTATATTAAAAAGTGGTTTTACTACAGCCAAGATCAAGTACAGTACAAGAACAATAAATACTTCATAAAAGTAATGTTCTTTCATTTCAGTGGCCTTGAGAGATGAAGATGATATACAAATAACTTTAACTTACGTCATTTCTTTGTCATGTCTGTTTTTAAGGGTGGTTTTAACTTAAGACCTTGTTTTTCTGCAACAGACATAAAACTTAATTTCTATCTAGACTGCTGCAGCATTAGTCAAACACACACTGCTCCTTCATCTTCCAGCTAATCATGCTGCTGGATGTCTCATACCACAGCAATTCAAGGCTTTCACTCTCAGGTCTGAAAGCAAATTAAGGCTTAACATACTTATTCATTTTATGCTTTATTGCTCTTTCAGTCTATTTTTCCTCCTTTGGAATGCTGTTTACCTACTCCTCAATACTCAAATATTCCCTGAAGCCAAAGCAACACGTTCAAAACAAGCAAACACTTGCAAATCTACATTCACATTCTGGCCTACAGGAACCATCATTTGTTAATTGCTTCTTTATCAACGGCCTGGATGAGGGGATCACGGGCACACTCAGTAAGTTTGCAGGTAGTACCAACTTAGGTCGGTGTGTTGATCAGCTTGAAAGGTAGGGAGGCTCTACAGAGGGATCTAGATAGGCTGGATAGATGGGCTGAGGCCAATGGGATGAGGTTCAACAAAGCCAAGTGCCAGGTCCTGCATTTGAGTCACCAACTTCATACAACACTACAGGCTTGGAGAAGAGTGGCTGGAAAGCTGTCTGGTGGAAAAGCACCTGGGGATGTTGGTGGACACCTGGCTGAACATGAGCCAGCAGTGTGCCCAGGTGGCCAAGAAGGCCAACGGCATCCTGACTTGTATCAGAAATAGCATGGTCAGCAGACTAGGGAAGTGATCATTCTCCTGTACTCAGCACTGGTGAAATCACATCTCGAATACTGGGTTCAGTTTCAGGCCCCTCACTACAAGAAGGACATTGAGGTGCTGGAGTGTGTCCAAAGAAAGATGATGAAGCTGGTGAAGGGCTCTAGAGAACAAGTCTTATGAGGAGTAGCTGAGGGAACTGGGTTGTTCAGCCTAGAGAAAAGGAGGCTCAGGGGAGACCTTATTGCTTTCTACAAAGGAGGTTGTAGCAAGTTGAAATCTGGTCTGTTCTCCCATGTAACAAGCAACAGGACAAGAAGAAATAGCCTCAAGTTGTGCCAGGGGAACTTTTAGATTAGATATTAGGAAAAAATTCTTCACAGAAAGGGTTGTAAAGCATGGAACAGGCTGACTGGGGAAGTGGTGGAGTCACCATCCATGAAGGTATTTAAAAGACATGTGGGTATTTAAAAGGTGTGGTGCCTAGGGACATGGTTTACTGGTGACCTGGCAGTGCTGGGTTAATGGTTGGACTTGATGATCTTAAAGGTCTCTTCCAACTAAAACAATTATATGATTCTACATCCAACACTTTCCCCAGACAAGCTTTTAGACACCTTGGTCTACAATCTCTTGTATGAATCATTTATTTGTTTAAATTAGATTTCAGTGCAAAATATTTTCCACCAAGCAATCTTGTTATCTATTCAATATAGTCTGAAGAACTTTAAAATAAAGCTACTGAAAAGCTAAATTAGAACAGAAATGTGTGCATGTAACCCTGAACAGCAGTTAAAAGGTGAGAATACAGTTCACCGGCTATTTTGAGCTCAGATTATAATATAGCCAAGAAAATTTGGAACTCAACACGTGTCTGAAATACATGTCCAAAGCAACTGTGCAGGTAATAAGGGGCACTGAATTTCCACGTCACACAAACAGCCTGTGCCAGACTAAAACTAGCTCAGATACCCCTCAGGTTTGCAGCCACAGGTGATGCCAGCCCAGTGAAGATCTTACCTCGCTCGAATCCTCCTGCTGATTGATAACAGCTAGTGCATCCTCTGCAGCCTGGCGTTTGGCTTCGGCAACAGTGCGCTCCATCTTGGCTCTCTCTGAAGTGATCATGTCGTGAGCTTTCCGTTCTGCTTCTGACACTGCCTTCTGCAATTCGGCCATCGCCTGGCGCTTTACTTCATTGACAGCTTCCTCTGCAAAGGAAAGAAGAAATCCTCATCAGCACAGGATGTTTGGTGCAGAGCTGTGTAAGACTGCTGCACAAAATGCAGCAGATACTCTATTATGCTGGATCTTCATTTTAAGTAGAAGGACATAGAAGAGTCTGTTTCCTCAGGACTCTTCAGGACCACCCAAGTACTTCTTTGCTTCCCCATCACTAAAGTTTCTAATGCTTGTGATGATTCTTGCTATACCTCCTTAAATACAGACACTTCAGATCTCTTGCGCATTATTTTTGTAATCTTTCTGAATAATTTACTTGGAAAATTGGTTTTGCAGCACACCAGATTTATGAATATGTTCGGCAAGAATTATTATTTCAGACATATTACAGAATTTTTCAAAAATGTATCTTTAACCTCTGGAAATTAAGACAGGATTTATAGTCATTAACAAATTTTTTTTTCAATATGTTAACGAAAAAATTCATGACGTTAAAAAAAGCCACAAGTTTGTTTAAAAATTTTAAATCACTGGTCTAACATATTTTCCTGAGCATACAATTTTACAAGCCAAAATTAAAATTTGTTTATGAACATTCATGTGACCTCTTGATCTCTCCTTCAAACCTATGTTTACACTGTGAAGACTCAACTTCCTGGCTCAATCGAGCTCTCGAGCACAGCACAGCCAGTGAGGCTTCAGTGCACAATTAACACTGAGCAGGGGCACATTACCTCATTTAATTCAAACTTCTTGTAAAATAACTAAGTCAGTATGAGCCATTTCTTTAGTATATACTAGCATCCTATCTTTCATTCCGGAAAACATGGATTGTCACAAATTAGTTATTTGAGTTTTGATGCAGGAAGAGTGCAAAGATTTTACTAATGAACAGTCTTAATTGACAACTAAAACAAGTAATTTCATCTTTTTCTTTTTTTTTTTTTTTAATTAACTGCTCTAATTAACAAGGAAACCATCCTCCCTCTGAATTAGTTTATCTAATTTTCATCTTTATTCAAAGCAAAATGACAATGATTAATTGAAAACTTAATAAGCAGTAATTATTAACTTGGCAAACCTAGTACCAATTAACACTCTATTAAAACTAATTATGACATGTTTCATTCAAGTGTTTGCACTTAATTGTTTCATCCACTTAAAAACCACCTTAATTAAATGTTCTGTTTAATTAAAAACATAGATTTCTAATAAAAATGTTTTACTGTAGATTAAAATCCAAGTATTACAACTGTGTTACAAGTTTGAGTTCTTGTCCATCCATTTAACCCATGTATTTATGTGCATGAACATGCACATAGACCTAACTCTTATGTACAGATACTAAGTTAATAACTCTCTTGAGCTATGTCTCATAGCTCTGCACTTGTTATTTTAAAAAAACGACTACATGAAGTCTCCATTTTCAGCTATTAAGCAAATTATAACAAAGCCTTAACTTTAAGCCATGTACTGATTGGAATTGAATTAATTAAAGTGAAAGAAGTGTTCTCTTACTCTATGTGTGTGTATTCTTATCTGAAAGAGATGTTTCAACTGAAGTTTTTGGGGGGAGGGGGCGGAATTTAGTGATAAAACTTATGCCTTTATTTTTATGAGGCTGAAAATATGCCCTTATATTACCCTACCATAAATGTTGTTTAGGGGAAAGCCTCAGGAGAGGAAAAAATCATACCCTTCAACCATACAGCCAAGGCTTAATTTACTTTGAATATTCAAGGTGAATTAAAATTCTATCTAAGTGGCAATACAGGACAATAATTTTTGCTTACGATCAAAGCTGCAGCTAGACTAATTGTATATGCAAATCAGGCAATTTATATTTAAATTATGCATTCCTATTCTAGTCCCACAGGCACGCACAGATCAGCAAAGGGAATTGGTAGGACATTTGCAAGGTGTTTGAATATTTATTACCAACTGCAAACATTCACTGATAGCGAGCAAAGAAATATACACAGGCAAACATACAGATGCAATTTTATTACCGTTTTCATAAAAATGAGGCAACTTAAATACAGGCTTTTTGTGTCTATGAACTGCAGCTACTAATAAAGTGGATTTCTTTGAGAAAATCTGTGTTCTTGCTGATATTTACTACAAATAGAAATTATTTTTGTGTGGCATGATGCACTTTCATTACATCATATAAATTTTGGTTTTATGTTGAGGTGTTTCAGTGTCTAGAAATGCTCATTTGAACTATTATATTAAACAGAAGCATAATACTCCAACATTTTACAGAGACTTCCAATTTTACAGTTTTTCATCCTTCATCTACCTCTTTTCAGTCCAAGTACAGAAATTGAACCTTAAATTCTGAGTTCTGTATTGCATCAGGTTTTTTATAAAGCTTCCAAGAGTATGAAGATGCTGAAAGTGCTTATGAGGCGATATGCCTGACTGGTACTTTTTAATTGACATAAACTATGGATTGAACTTTAGTACTTCCATTAACTTTGACAATGTAATTTGTGCTGTGCTAAAGCGTGAAAACAACCAGTTAAAATATTTTTTGGGTTTTAGTCACAATGCATCACAATTATTTTAATATATTATGAACTCATGAACACTCAAATAAACTAGACAAAATTTCACATCACTGATTTTCTGCACTTCTTCTCAAAATAAATGTTTCCACTACCTACAGGTATTTTATAGATGCAGAATGAAGGCTTCATAGTTTCAGATAACAATAAAAACTGTAAAATTTGCGCAGGAAAAGTTATGGGTGACAGTGAAGGAGACTTTACTTGCTTTGACAGTGTTGAACTATGAAGATCAAGAATGATACCAGCACTGTTCCTTTCTCTTTTCCAGAGAAAGGAAGAGTGATTAGATTTCAGAAAACATAAGTTCAGGAGCTTTTAAAACCAAATATCTAAGATGCATGTATCTGCATCCTTTCTTTTCCCACTAATGCTAAGCATTCTTTGCATAAATTCACTGTTATTTTAAGAATTCAGTTGAAATCCTCCTTCCCTTTGCATAGCACTAAATCATGACAGAAGCTCCAGGGGAAAAATGGCCTGTGTGGAATAGGCACTACCCACTGTGATTAGAGGTCCTTGGAGCTGACTCAGGAGAGGTATTCAACTCTTCACTCCTGTGTATAAACCAGCACTATGATTCACCAGTCAGCTCCTGGTCACCTTCCTCACATCATGGGCACACGTGGTCCACACAATGAGAAAAGAAAGATGATGGGCAGGGGTGCAGTCCTGTGGCACCATGACATTTTGCATCACCATTGGCAGTTGGTGACATGAGTTATCTCAGCTTCATACCTCCAAATGCACCATCTCTTTCTCAAGACTACTCTGAAGAATGTTCAGGGGCCCTATTGTCTTAGTTTGACAAAGTATGGTCATTCCACACCTGTTTGGTAACTTCTGAGCTTCCATCTGGACTGCCATGAACAATAGGCCTTGCTAAGTGATTGGGAAGGGTGGAAGACAGTTTCCTTATGACACAGAAAGAAGCTAAGGCAGCAGCATGTAGTGGGCCTGGATTCCTTCAGTATTAATGAAGAGAAATAGGTATTTCCAGAGAATGAGTCATCCATCCTATGATCTGACTGATCCTCTTCACATGCCTGCCTCTCTCTTGAGTACTGAGGGCCATGAAGAAGTTGACTTGGACTCTTCATCTACATATCCGTAATTCAATGAGGTGAGTCGGGGCACTGATGGCTTCTTTTCTCCAATAATCACAATATCATATACTTAAAGTGGTATATTTCAAGAATTGCACTGGAATCTATCAGTTTCCAAAAGTTTAAAGTGAATCCTTTCCTTACATGCTTTTAAGGTTGCTTATTAACTGGTTTTATGCCAAATTCTTTCAGTTCAGTGGATTCAGCACCCCAATCAGACTTCTATACTTGATTCAGCTGTCTACACATTGGTCTCTATGGACATTTGAGATATCAAGATAACCACACTGAGCCAGCAGAAACTACTTGTGAGAGATTTGAAGCTCTCTTGACTGGTAGTTGCAGCCCAGCCAGGAAGCTATGGAGCATCTCAAATGGCACTAGAGACCTATTCTTACATAGCTGAATTGTACCTTTACTGCCTGGAACTGATTATAAAGTTGTGGGGACCTCTAACTTCAGTGAATACTCCTGAAAATCAGGGCCCATGATTTATGGAAAGCAGTATGCCTTCTGATGTTTTACTCCTCTTAAGTAACAGATACAGGTTCAGGAATCCTGTAGAGAGTCAGACTTTTTTTTATGTTCCAATTCACAGACATGCTCAGTTAATACAAGGTATCTGATTTAAACCCAAATCAGCATGAAAATAGAGACTGGAAATGGGACCAAAGGAAAAACTTTGTTTCAAAAGAACTGTTGAAATATAAGCTCACAAGACGATGTGCCACAGCTCCTGTACACTAACATTTGTGGATATATGCAATGTGAATGCTCATCCAATGATACAACTCAAGTCAAAAGCTTCAATTAACTTGTGCTGCTAGCTTATGGAGAAACTTTTTTTCTTTTATTGTACTGTATCTAGGAGTCACAGATGACCTGGTATGCCAAATGACATCAAAACCTAGCTTTTGCAAGAGGAACAGAGTGCCTGATGTTAAACTGAATAATGTTGCTCTTATAGAGATTTCCTGGGACTGCATTTTTTTTTTTTTTCTTTTTCTTTTAGGATGTTAACATAAATACTGCACAACAAACTATAAAAATACTTTTGGGCATTGAGTTACAAAGGTTACAATTTCCTTGGTCAAAAGAAAAAATATGTAGATTCTTTGGTTAGTTTTCATAGAAAATGCAATAGTTTCAAACATATTAATTAACATATTGACAAATGTAGACTTTACATTATAAACCCACATCACACAAACTCCACAACTTCTTGTCTGATACATCAATATAGCAGCACAACATTTTTACACATTATGTTTTGTATCTAGTGATGTGGTGCTTAGGACATGGTTTAGTGGTGACTTGGCAGTGCTGGGTTAACGGTTGGACTTGACGATCTTAAAGGTCTCTTCCAACCAAAATAATTCTATGATTCTATAGGTTAAAATACACCAGAAAGAAGCAAGCTGTTTTGATCAGAAAGCAGCACGCATGATTTGATCATAAAGTATCAAAACTGCTGCATATTTCCCATTTAATCATTAACTCCTACTCAGCTGCTGTAGACTTTATGATTACACAGGTGTTCAAAAGGGGTGCGTGTTTGAGTGTATATTTAGAAGCTCAACTACCCTGTTGGAGTTCAAGAGCTACCTCCTGGCCCCTCTGAAAACAAGGGAGTTCTGATATCAGTGCCAAAAGAGCAAAGTTTTAGCTCCAGCACTGCAATGGGATCCTTGCCAGGAAACTCCTGTGCTCAGGTAGTTTCAAAGTGTTGAAGAAAATCCTGCACAATCACAACCGCCTGTCCATGGTGCTTTCCAGCTTAAGGAAGATACTGTCAATGCCTGTGCAACCACCCAGAGCAGAGATGTGATATTGCTTACTTCACTGCAAATTTTGCAGTTTTGTGAACACAGATTTCACCGGGGGATGACAGGCACAAAGTCTTTTTAAAATTGAGAATGGTTACGTTGAATAGCTGAAGGTTTTTCTTTAAGGGATATACTTAGGTTTTTTCCCCCTCCTTCAGGAATTCTTACCTTAACTAGGTAAGAACCTTGACGCTTAAAAAAACCAAACAAGAAACACCCCACCACACAAACTTTTGGTTTTTTTAAAATTGCTAACAGACAAACTTTAGCATATCAAGTTTCAGCCTTAAAACATTATAACCCCTGAAAATAGGGGTCCTTAATGGAAATATTGATATCCCCCTAACTACAGCAGCAGATGCTTCTATTATAAAGATTATTTCATGTCCTGATCAGTTCCAGTTTAAGATTATTAAGCACAATTTAGTCTTGTTCCTAGTAAGCCCCTTTATTTCTTTCTTTTTTTTCATTCCTCACATCAGTGCATTAACAACTGCACGCAGCTGCCAGAAGACTAAGCTAGTGTTTTTAAACAGTTCTTACCAGCTTTCTTCCAGATCTCCTCTGGCACGTATCCAGATGCAGGCCTGTGAAGGAATTCCCGATGCGATTCTGCAGGAGGAGGAGGGGCAGAGGGGAAAAAGAAAGAGTATCATAAGCAATGCTTGCTTGTTGAGAACAAGGCTTAGAGAAATACCTATTCCCCTTCACTTATTGCTCAGACAAAAGATCATGTGAAGTTTTTCTTTACTCAGAGTAAAACAGATGCCATGGCTATAGCTCACAAATGTCACATAGATGAGATCAGCATGTAGGACTTGTATGTCTCATCTTAAGCCAACCTCAGACTAGATTGCTTTATTTTTATTTTACAGTGTTTCAACTCAACTCTATATGACAGTTTCCATGTTTTTATGGCTGACTTTGTGAGACCAGCTGAGGGAGTGATGTGCTTCATCCATTGTCATTATGTTTATGAAAAGGAAGAAGAGGGCAACAGTCCAGTTTGGCACTGCTGCTCTGTGAAAACAGAACAGCTACTGATGAGCAGAGATAAAAGCCAAGATGTCATTCCAGTGATCAAATAAGCTGTCCAAAGAAAAAGAAAGGGGTGTTTCTTTCTCTGTGTTCAGAGCTATGCTTTCCTATATCTAAGCCCATGTTGGAAACTGTAGCTGCACGAGTTTGAAAAACAGAACCTTTAACTTTAGGTTAAGCCCCTAAATACATATGCTACCAAACAACTTCACTGGGGCTGAAGCTCATAATTCACCCATACATTTCAATCACATTTTGACAGCTCTTAACCCCCCTCCTCTTTTTGTAAAGGTTTTAACCTCTGGGCCTGAGTCTAAGAGCTCTGAAATCAGCAAGATCCCTTCCACACGGACTTCAAAGACGCAAGATCAGACAATATAGAAAAAAAATTCACTTTGGCCTGAAATTTAGCATACAGATTCTCAGCAGATGAAAAGCTGCTCTTTTCAAATACAATTCAAAAACTGATCAGCTATTTTTCAAAGTAAAAGAGGAGAAATTAAAGAAAAAAACAACCCACACATAAAGGTAAGTTCATTGCCATGATAACTATTGCCTGTGTGACAGAATTCAATCGTCAAAATAAAATAGCTTGATTTATTAAATTAGAGGTAAGGTTTAAACTTTTTTGAGATGTTTCTCGAAATTAAACACCCTATTTGATGTCTTGAGTTTGAAACATAAGTACATCTTTCATTCTTTAAATATTAATTTTTACTAAATATATTCATTTTTGTATCTTGAAGTTATTATTCACTAACTTGGTCAAAAAGTAGTACTTTTAAGAAAAAGGTTGAATCATTAGGTTTTGCAAATCATTTTTTACACCACCATACATATGCAGGCAGTACTATTTATATACAGTAGGCTACAGAAACTTAAAATACATTTAAGAGGTAACATTTAATACTGCAGATGGCTAACAAGGGTGGAAATGAGAAGGGCTAGGCAGAGTAGGGAATCCCAGTCCCTGCGCACTCTTCCACAGATGCAGTTTCTAGCACATGAATCTGTAGACACTGGTGGGATGGACTGAATCTTCCCATCTGACAGGCAGCTGAGTGGATTTCCCCAGGTCTTCTGTTTGTCACTAAAGTATGATGCTGATAGAGGATTTCAGAACTGATGCTGAAAATGGGCGAAATTCTCAGTATCACTTGGCTTGTATGATTCTGGAGACGACAAATACATCACTGTGTACACTCCTCTCATCCCTTGGAGGCTTTTAGACTTACAGGTATAGTGCCAGTTCAGTCAGGGACAGAAGCAGCAGCAGAAGACATTGCTCAAAAGCTCAGGAAAACTAAAGGCAAAAAATCAGGAAAATGCAGGAAAAGACCCAACCAGACTCCAAATGTGGCAAAACAAGGGTACTTAGTGTTGAGTTTTCCTGTCTGCTATTTAAGGTACCATCCACTGCAAGGGAATCATAACCTTGATTTAAGTCCTTTACCATGGTACTTAGTATTAAAAATAAAGAGATGTGGAGCTAATTTTTTGGTACACATGACTTTCCAAAAGTGGAATTCAATGACATAAATGACCAGCTTGCCAGCTAATTGTTAAAATTTCCAAAACATAAACATCAATCAAGCTCTTATTCCAACCACAAATTATTTACATGAGGAATGAGATCCTCTGTAAGAAGAATTAAATCAAGAGCTTGTGAGAGACTTTCCCATAGTTTGGAATGGCACACAAAAAAAGACAAGAAGACAAGAAGCACTTATGAAGATAATAAAAACCATATTTTCTGAGTAAGGAAAATATTATTAACATGGCTATTGTTTAGTCAGTAGTGATGAGTCCATGAAAACAATCTTATTTTCAGGACTAAACTACAAGACATGACCAGAGAATACACATCTCATATTACTATTATTTTTAAGGTAAGGTGTACTTCAGATTAAGAATCACAGAGCTTGCTCATTAAAACTCAAACACAAAAGATCTTAACTTGGATGTCTAGCAAACTCAAACCAAAAGTAACACAATTGAGTGAAGTTCCTAAAATACTAAATGTAAAAAAACAACTGCAAAAAGCTACAATGAGGAAACTGCATTCTATTAACTGACTGCAGCACCTACAAATCAATGTAAATTCTGCCTGGAAGGAAATGGAATGAGACCAGACAAAATTAGGAATAATCCGAAGTGACAAGGCAGCTCATACAGAAAAGGATAACAGAAGAGGTTTTACATGTCAGATTAATACGAAGGTTTGTTAACGATGAAAATGCAACAATGTTATTATACAGAATGAGGAGACGTACCCCACTGAATTTACCTGAAATTCACAGCAAGGCATGGTTTGAATGCACTTGTTGGTAATCAGTCTGGTTCCTACTGAACCAGATGAAAGAGCCCAACTAGGACAATAAAAAGCACATATACATAAGAGTAATCAGTACTTGTCTGTTAAGAGCTTAAAAGAAGTAAAAATAAAATAGATTTTTCAATCAAAAATGTTTTGGGAATTTTCTGTTTAAATATGAATAAACTTTTCAGCAAGAAAGTTGTTGGACCGGGACATAAGAAAACACATGAAGAAAAGAGACAAAAATTGGTCTTGGTTTCAGCCCTCACATTCCATAGAACAGCAGGGAACAACATAATATATTATATCATATCATATCGTAAAATATATAAAAGTATTATTTTATAGATTTAAAAATAAATAAATAAAACGATCACCAAAAAAATCCCGTTGCCACAATATGATGCCGGGTTCCATATGGGCCTTAGTGTATTTATTTCAAGAACACATCCAGCCATAAGAATCATCAAGAGTTAAGTGATCAAGCAGATTTCTGGAGTTTAATAAGTAGAAATATCTTGTAGACTGCTTATTTTTGTTGTTTTAAGATAAAGAGAATAGGTTCTGAGAGCACAGAAAGAGACATGTGTAGAGTTGTAAGAGTAGAAGGACTCTGGGAAGTGAAACTGAGACGAAAAGCTAGGACCAAATAAAGGATATGAACACTCACATTATAACAAGGACCGAACCCAAGAAAACAGAATAGAAAGACTTAAAAGGAAAAGATGTGTGCAAAACTGTCAAAAGGCCTAATCCATATTTGGAAAGAAGAAACAGAAGATGGGTTGACAATCCGAAAGAAAGGAGGCTTTTATCACTGGATAATGACATTCAAGCCTATAATAACAAAATATCAAGAAACAGAAATGAACAGCTGATCTTTTTAGGACCTTTTAGAATTTATTGTATTTATGAAAATACTGGCAGTGACAACACTACACTATATGCCATAATGAACATTAGGACTCAAAAATAAGAAATGCTGCATATAACTAGATTATTTCATATACAAAATACGTATGTTTTTATATGTATTTATATGCTTTGAATATTTCATGTTTTCCATATTTCGTATGCTTTTCATATTTCATATGCAAGTTTTGCATCATTCTATCCTATAATAAATGAACAGCATTGGTGGGACAGACAACAATCAAAAAGACTTCTCAGAGCAACAATTATCAAATATTCACTGCTTTGCTTGTAAGAGTCAAGCTCAAAATCCACTCTAATTAATGAAATGTATGGATACAAATCAGAATACAAATGAGACTACCTTGCTAACTTTGTTGGGGGGCATGAATTTCAAGTATTTTTGCATACATCTTTGCCCTGTACTACATGGGTTTTGCTATTTCAACAGTCCTTGACACAAGTAAAATCACGTTAAAAATATAGTTCTCATTTTAAAAGAATAGGACAAGGAAAACCACACAGATGCTGTATTACTAATTCATCCTTAACCAAGACCAAGTCAGAACCAAATATCAAGAGTACAAACATGCAATGTTTCTACAGCTGTAGCCCCATCTAACAGCATGCAATGCAGTGCACCACAATCTAGTCCAAACCTCCAAAGTGCACAGTTAGATTAAGAGCAATACTTAATATCATCAGTGACCAATATTACAGAGGCTTAACATCCTAGAATTACAAGCTATAAATGTTACTGAGGTATTCACAGCATTCCCATTAGCTCATGTTGAGAATATCATGCATATTACAGCAATTGCTGACTATCTGCAAACAGTAAAAGAAAGATTTTATAATCACAGCATGAATAGACATGCATTGACAGGAATGTACTTGCCAACACTAAAACTATGAGGGTGAACAACATTTGATAAAATATGAACTAGCTCTGGAAGGGTTAACATTTAAAAATGTAGTAAGAAATGGTTAACCTATGCGGTTTTGACAAATTCATACACTTCTGAGAATCCTGGCTTCCTGGGGCAAATCCTGCACTCTTCAGTTGGAGATTTCAAACTCTATTTTGTAAGATTTCCATTCAGACAAATTCTACAAACACAAAATATCAGCATAGCTGCAGACCTTCTGAAGTGTGCCTACACCACTTATCTAGAGCCACAGCTGCACTCAATAAGGTTATAGATCTTGTTTATAACCCATGATGTTGAAGAACTCTCATCTTTAATTTATCCGACTGTGAGTATTTCAGTATACAATGTCTGATATATGTAATCATTCACTATTAGGATGAAAGTTGCAGTCCTGATGCAGTATGTAGTACTGAAATTCTTCAGCATAAATGGAGGAGTCGGATGATGCATTATACACTTCATAGACCATCACAGTTCATCAAGTGAATATATATAAAGTCTGAGTCATTTTTAGACCTTCATAAACATGTATTATTCAGACTGAAAAGAATGGACCCATCTCACCTTCAACACACACTCAGAGAATAATGAGAGCTTGTAACCTGTTGTAGCTGGCTAATGTGTGTATTGGATTACATTGCATTAAAATGAACGGTACAATATTTCATTTGTATTCTTAATTAAAAATATCAACAAAAAAATATTGATCAGATACTGCAAACTGTCACGCTCAACATGATTTACAGGGATGTCAAATTAAAAGAAGCACAAGAACCTCTGGCAGGAAAAAGGACCTGATGGTTCAAAATGGTGACCAGAATTTTCTTTAATTTCTTTTGGACTCTTAACTATCTATGGTAATTTTCAGCTCAGTTTTCCAGTGAGAGCTATCTAAGAAGACTGTGGCATGTGTATGAGAACTTATCACTTCAGTGATGATATTTTAATAATAAAGAAAAAGAAACAAAGACAATGTAGCCATATGGCCCCTGTTTCCTTTCCCCTTGCTAGTGGAGATGACAAGATGGATTTAAAGGGTGGATTACCTCATTTAAAAAAAAAAAAAGTACAAAGGGGAATCACTGGCATTTAGAATCCCTGTAGCAAAAAACAATATTTACATGTAGTAGCATTTTAATTAAAATATTGGAGGATTTTTTTAACCCTTTCCTCCTCACTTCAAAACTGAAATAAAAAGCACTAAACAGAACAGCAACTCAAGCCTCACAGGTGCTACTTCAATTTTATTCTATCTCTGAATGTTAGGAGTTCTTATTTTGTTAACTAGATTACTACCAGATTTGAGGAAATATAAGCATTACTTTTCCATAGACTCTGAAGTAATATTTTCTGCCTTACATGTCAGACATAAAAGCACTCCTTATCAATATTTACGGTTGACACGGATGCTACATCACCAAAGCAACCCAAGTTTCATGTCCATGAGTCTCAGAGGTAGTTTTTAAAATAGAAATGTTAAAATTGAAATGGACTCTCTCTAACCAGTTCAGTTTTACCCATAGTACTGCAGAGGTGACTAGTGTGTCCAATGCCGAAGGCTGTGCCATATAAGGTCATTTTAAGCAAAGAGACTTTTCTGTTCCCAGGAATTCATCTTAACAAAACCAAACATAAAATGAAAATACAGGGATCTAGTTTGATCTTCATTTTATCTGTTGTTGTTGTGGTGGTGGTCATGACTATTTTTCTTGGGCTGTACTATTTGAGTTCCAGTTTCTTTGGGGAAATTATAAAAACTCAGTTTCCTGTCATTTATTTTACCTACTAACTATACTTGCAAGCACCACCGCCTAGCTCTTTTTGCATTCTAGCTTTACTAGAGAAGGATGCCACAGCTTTTGATCTAGGGGCTTCATCAAAAGTGCTCTTCCCGAAGCTGCAGACGTGATCGACATTTCAGATGCCATATTTATGGGTCTTTCTTTACATTACATTTAACAGTATTCGTACAAGCCATTACTTGAATGCTTCTTTCTGAGAAGGGCTCCTCTAGGGACTAGACTTATTACTGAAGTTGAGAACAGCATTTCCATAACCCTTCTTTGACTAACTGAAGCTAATTTATAGAGCTATTGGCTCAGATCATTTGACATACACACATAAAAAAGGTTTGTTTGTTACCAAGAGGCACTAAATATTATAGAGATAACTCTAGAGATTTACTAAGAGGAAGATGCAGAGGGTATTAGATTTGTTTTTCTATTTGCAATTAAATAATTTTTAGATTTAGTAAGTTATTCTTAAGGGCAAAAGGAAAACATAGCTTTAAAATAAAATATAGTTGCGAAATAACACACACATAGCTTTAAATAAAATATAGTTGCAAAATAACACATACATACAGTTCTACTAATGACCACAGTTTATGATGATTTTGAGTATATGGCACTCTATATGGACTTTTTCTTTTTAATATAAATATTAGGCAAGCATTCATAGTTTGCTGTGCTCTTCAAAAGAGCAGAGAACAATAAAAAGGCATCACCAAGATGTGTTTCTTTACGACACCTATCATGAAAGTGAGGGGATGGGGTAGAAGCATGCCCACATTTTAATAAATTATGGAAAGCCTACAAAATAAAAGCTTGGTTTTATACAGCACAGTAATCCTGAAGTAGTTGTATGAGGTATGCAAGTGTGACTGTCAAGGTCTGCAGGAGGTGAAAGTCCAAATGCTTGGTCTGTTCCTTTTAAGTGGGCTTTGCAGCTTGAGCCAAGCTCTGAGCAGCTCTGTGTAACTACAAAGCAAGCAGTACCCAGACTAGCTCAGACAGACTTGTGTGAGCTGCAGCAGTGGACACAGACCTAGGAGGATCATGTGAACACGGCTGTGGGTATCCTAGATGTTGTTTCTTCCTTATACGGAAACTGGGTACAGCTAAGAAGTGTCCATATCTTTGTATGTCCCCTCATTTCCTTAGAAAGACAACTTCCATTTTAAGTCATTTGATCTGAGAAGGTGAAAGCCCTTGGTTTCACAGTGCTAACAATCCAGAACCACCTACAGATTTCTTTAATCAAGGAGGCAAGGGAGGGAGACGGAGGAACGGTGCACATCTCACTGTCCTCCTGCCCCATCACTTTCAGACAGTGATGAATGGAAAGCAAATTAGCAAGCATCACCCCAAACCCCAAGCCATTTCACATGTAAACATGACTACTAGGGCATAAGAGTTATACTTAATTCAGTAATCAGAAGAGAGGAAAGTTTCACCACTATGACGAAAGAAGAATCAGAAGAACAAACACAAACTTCATCTAGCACTTAGCTGAACCGAAAGAGAACAGGTAAACCATTTTTAATGAGGATACTGTACCTAAAGTAACGGGATCAGGATTCACTGGACTCTGCTGTCTGGAATGACTGCTGCTGCTGTTACCACCTTTTTTTAAATCTTCTGCATCACTGTACCGCCGTATCCAGTAATTGAGCTCCTCACGGTCTGCTTCTTGACATCGCCGTAGCACAGTGAGAGATCGCCTAGTTTTTTCCACCATGTCCATTATACAGTTTAACAGCTATTTGCAGTGGTAGATGGAGCAGAGAAACAAAAAAAGAACATTTTCTTCATAAACTGACAGAAAAAGACAACATTAATGTGCTGAGAACCTAGGTTTTAATAATGAAGCAGTCTCTTCCTGTTATCTCAAATACAGCTGAAAATTTCTAGACTTGTTTTAAGAATGACAATCCCTTCCTGTTTAACTGGTGATCCTAAGCTGTGCAGATAAGGATTTCTGGGGGAAGGGGTGAAGATAAAGAGAAAAGACTGAACAGACTGTAGCACCACCACTTGTATCCTATAGCACCACAGAAGCCAGGAGATCTGGTCTAGAACTGATGCCTACAAATGTTATAAAGGGTAATAAAATCAAAGAACAAATGCAATGTGTCCCACATCCAGTGTTTATAGAGCAGAGTCCATTCCTTTTTTGCAGCCTGTAATATTTAGGATACTGCAGTAGGCACTTAACAGCAAGGACCTAAAGGGGAATATCAAGCCATTTGATTTAATCAACAACACTTCAGAAGTTTCTTTCACACAGATTCAGATTTGGTTTTACAAGAAAAATGTTAAATTTCTATCTTAGAAGGGCTCCTTTCAGACAATTATACATAAGAGTACATTTAGCCCTTACATGGTCAAGGTGTTTCCACTCTTCTGCCCATTCTCTGTCTGTTAGCCTGTGATCAATCATTTCTTCTTGACGTGTGCCATGCAACCCTGCCAAAAAGGAGCAAATCATGTTTACAATGTTGGGAGTCCTCTAGAGGGGGAACAAAAAAGAAAAAAGAGCCTGTCAGGCAAATATATCAAACATTACCTGGTCTAGCATCAGGAATGCCACCACAAAAATAAATGGATGCTTAAAAAATTTGCTCTAAGTTCTCTTTAGCATTTTTCCCCACACAAGTTGCTCCTGTTTTACTCAATTTAACATATTCAGTTCTGCAAGTTCTGTAGGTTGTAAGATGACCTCTCAAAAATGGACATAACACTTTCTGAATATAAACAGTTGTTATATATGTATAACATTTAATACAATATATAATTTTTCATTTGCACTACTTGAAGAACTCAACAAGACAACTGGTAACTCAGTGTATTGAATACTAGCTGTACTTCAGAGAGTTGAAAAAATATTAGTATAAACTCAATGTTATTTTACTAAATGCAGTAATTATGACCATGTCAACAGAGTATCATCCCTTCACAAATGTTTAAACAACATGTGGCTGAAATGTAGCACGTATATCAGAGCAGCTGTCAACATGATACAACCAAGCCAGTATTTACTATCAACACTCGAGAGGAACCAACACTTGCCTTTGTTTAGCCTCCTATACACAGATGCTGAATATTTGTAAACGTTCCTCTTTTATTGAAGATTTGTTTAAAACAAGGAAGAATACTAACTGCAGATGTGAGGCAGGCCAGGCAAATCCAGGAGCATCCCATTAAACCAAACTGTGCTGTGTGGGGCATGGTTGGTGCTTCTGCTGTTCGCATCCTCTGCAGACTTCCCCGTGCTGCACCGCACTCGAGATGTCAGACATAAAACACTTCTCCAAAGGCTAATACCTTCCCTCTAAATCAAGCTATATTGATGTTGCTATCGTCACAAATGCAGCAATAGAAGAAAAAGAAGAGGCTCTACCTATCCTTGCCTGCCAGACATCTGAGTGTCCATGTCACCTACGCAGCTGTGAAAGTGTGAGCTCCTCCTTGCTTTAGAGTTC
This sequence comes from Brachypteracias leptosomus, assembly GCA_013401335.1. Taxonomy (NCBI): domain Eukaryota; kingdom Metazoa; phylum Chordata; class Aves; order Coraciiformes; family Brachypteraciidae; genus Brachypteracias; species Brachypteracias leptosomus. The sequence goes on along the minus strand of VYZX01008000.1, from coordinate 176,600 downwards.
AGTAAAGACGAAACTCAATCCACTTTTACAAATATAAATGTGAAATAAGGCCATTAGAAGCAGCTAAATGGACAAACAGCTATAAAATCCACCTCTGACTGATAGGTACATTTAATCAGCAAAACACCTCCTGTTCACAATAGTGAATACAATTACAAGGAAAAGAGAAACTTAAAAAAAAAATGCAGAAAAATCAACATGCCTTACCCATAGGTCTGTTTCTGTCCCTGAGGTCCCTGTGATTGGGGTGTCTGTATGAGTCCCTGTAGTGGTGGGCAATGGCCATATCATCCAAACGGTAATGCTGAGGTGGAGGTGGGGTGGGATGAGGCAGACCATTGGGCTGATAAGATAAGCCATTATTTGGACTGTACCGCTGGCCTGGGCTAATAGTGCAGGGCCGCTTGCTTGGATGCTCTGAGTGCAAAGGCTCTCTGTCAAAGCCATTTTCTTTGGTTCTGAAAAACAAAGCAAAGAAACTTTAATTCACTTAGCAGAGCTACTCAGGGACACGCACACCCACCTGCACATGCAGCTTCAGGAACCGAAACTTGTTCTTTCATTTTGCTCCAGGTGTGTGGTGTTGCAGAACATTTTGTAACACTGCTCATTCAAAACATACAAAGGACACATCCACCTTGTCTAACTGTCTCTGTAACCTGAGAAATAAAAGCAGGGTGAGCCTTCCAACAGAGCGGCTTAAGGAGTTAAGAGTGGAGAGCGAGCAGCCTTCACTGAAATCACTGGCTGATGGGATGGATACACACAGAATTGCAAAGCTGAACTAACCAACTGATACATGAAGCTAGAGGCTGAGAAATTCCTACTTTCAGTAGTGCTATAATATATAGTGATTAGGGGAAATGTGGAGGTTTTTGAAGAGAACAGCATATACAGTCTTAAGGTAGTACGTGTCAGTGTGCTGAAGCTCTGCTACACGTAATGCCAGAATGAGCTCCCATTAAGATCAGTGTCACACTGAGACTTTGAGCAAGAATGACTCAAGATGATGAGAAATGCTTCCTTTGGAGGTTTTTGTACCATCTGGGCTACTTCAGTCAAAGATGCTATGACTGTCATTAAGAAGGAAGATGTGGTTAGACTCAAGTCCTCAATAACATTCAAGATTTCCCATTCCATTACTCTTAGACAGCAGTTTTATGCTCAGGCAATGCTGAAGAGTTATGAAGGTGAACGACAGCTTTTTATGTTACGGATACTCATTAATTCAATTAATAATCAGCTATTTCCAAAGAAGTATCTATTTTTCACCTTTGCCTGAGAACCTGGAACTCACACTGATCTAATTTTCCATTAAAATAAAAAAAGAAAGGCTAGAGTTACTTGAATGGGTTCACAACTTCTTTTAGAGAAGCTTTGTTTCACTGAAGTAATGGGGGGGTTTACCACTGGAATAAACAAAACCTACAAAATATTACCTTTGAACAGAAAGATCATTAGATATAAATATTGTAAACTGCTGAGGTTGCATACCACCCCTCCAAAAACTTTTATTAAACAGCTGATAAATGTAAGCCTTTTTTAAAGAAAACTTTCTCCTCCATGATTAGTGGATAGCATAATATATAACGATTTTTGGTCACCTTGACAGGAAGGTAAATTTGATCAAATTTTCTTGTTTGTCTGCTGCTAATACCAACTGCTCTTCAACAAACCTCCCCCATAAACTAACCAAACTTGAGGACTGTCTGTGGAGAAAGAATCAATGTATTGATTGTTGCCCTTCAATAGGTTCTTCCTTAATGTCAATGAGAGGAAGGATGAAACCAAATCTTTGCCAATATTCGCTGTGAGAGAAGATCAAAATAAGATCTTGCAATTATCACCAGGAAATTAAAAGATGGCTTGCACCGTTTTCAGGAGAAGAGATTTTTCAAGGACCTCACCACAATCACCAATGCCAGAGAAGCTGCAAGTATATATATCTTTTATTTTACCTTAACTTGGCACAAAGGGGAGAATCTTTCACCAGTGCAGCAGGACAGCTGTAAAATTTTGAGCAGAGATATAAAAGACATACTTTGTGGAGTATGTACCTTGTTCCAAAGCAAATGCAGAATGGCTGTGAAAACTCCTGATCAGGAAAACCTGAAGACTATCATACATTTTTTTATGACTTTGGGCACGATGGAAGTGCCTGTAATAACTCACAATGGGTAATGATGTTTTTGACAGCTCTCCAAGACAAGTTTTGTATTTAGTTGCTGGTATGTGTTTTCTTTGCACATGTCTACTCAAACTCAATGTCCAGATCTTTCAGTTGTAAAAATACTATGCAAGCAAAAAATCGACTTTCCTGTATGTACAAGCCAAGCTATTAATTTGCCAAAGTTCTTTAGTGCTACAGTTAGAATGATCTCTAGCTAAAATGGGGGGGAAAATCAGAAATTGAAAAATAACTAAGTAACTTCATTGACTTTGATCACTTAGTGTAGGAATAGCAAACCAGAAAACTGTAACAAGTAGGAACCCATTTTTCCTTTTCTGTGCTATAACGAGATGTTAAAATAATGCATTTTCATACAAATGTACATATTTGCACCTTACTGTATGTGTACTTCTGTATTTTTTCAGGAATGCTTTGTACTTAATTGCCTTAACTGGAATGCATGACATTAGCTTGGACAACAAACCAGAATATCCATTTTCTTCTAGAACCCTGAGTTTAACTACCAGAAAATTAATATTACAATTGAAAACACATTTACTGAAATTAAATTCTTATTTTTGCTATTATGCTGGGTAATAGGTGTTTGGTCTTTTCTGGGTGGTAAAACCTTAATTCGACAATTTGTGGTTATATTTTCTGCATTGACCAAATAACTCAGCAGAATACAAAAATGACATTGTACATAAACTTATTTTGTGTGTCTGATCACATAAAATATATAATAATGTAACAACTTCCAAAGTCTCATCAGAACAGGTATCGCTGGCAAACTTACTATATCTGAATATGGTGATAAAAGACAAAGTAGTGAAGAGTGCCATGATCTGGATGCCCTGAACTCAATCTACTCTTCTGCTTCTGATTTCAGTGCTTCTTGTTCTTCCAGGTCTCCCCCCCTTGGAACAGCAGCATTTCCCCAGGTGCCTGAGGAAGCACTCCTGTTTCACGGTAATTGGCAAACCCATGTAAGTATTAGTTCAAAACCCCAAACTACCACAATTTTCATCTGATTTCATCTGATTTTTCAAAGCAACAACAAGCCATAGACAGGAAATAACACTGAATGTGTAGGAATCCGAACTGACACATTTTGTTGTTTCTCTTTTTCTTGCTCCTGTTGGTCACATTTTCATTGACGTGCATATAAACTGACACTGTTGCTTGGAAAATTGTCAATATGATAAAGATGGGGTTCTTCAGCTATAAACATCCATGGGGTCACTTTGCTTGGAGCCGTGATGTACTCGGATTAGAGATAGCAGAATAGACACTAGTCACTAGTCTGTACCAGTTTAACAGACTTTATGTTGGTTTTAAGTTATTATTTCAGTTTTAAATTATTGCAATTTATTGATAATTTCCTGACCATGAAAAACTGCCTTGGGTGGGAAATTAAGTTTCACCTGATCAAGAGTATTACACCAATTTCAAAGACCACTGAAGTCATCTTGTGAGAAAGAGGCACGGCTGTTCATCTGCTATTTGTGCAAGAGGTTTTGATTTAAATTGGACTTCCACGAATAAAGTCTTGATGATCAAACAAGTAATAAAGCTTTTCTGGAATAAAATACTTAATATTGTTTATAATACTGTGTTACAGAAAAGATTAATATTGCCTTGCTAACAGTTCATGTTAAGAAAATTCTTTTAAAATTGCTTATTATTACACATGGCTTACAAGGACCATAGATGCAAGAGCTGTGAGCATCCTTCACCTTATTGAAATGTAGACAAACTTCTTCAAATAAAAAGATTTACTTAACACCATTATCAAAGTTGGTCTCTGTGCCAAGGAATCCTCAACATGAATTCCTTATCAGAGGTGCCAAGGTTACAGTAAGCACAGCAACACTTTTTAAAGTCACAAAACAATTGTGGCCATTTTTGTTTTCTTCTCACTCAAGCTATTCTAGCAGATTTTTTTGCTATCCTATATCCACTTTGTAGGCAGCTGTCATAAATGTAGAGCCACTATATGACAAACTCATTTGCCATGCAGCCCTTCCCAGAAAGCATAAAGGCTGACTAATTAGTAGAAAGTCTTTTGTGGTTAACGTATTTTATACCGTGTTATTTATAACTAAGCATTCATTCATCAAAATAAAATCTCACATTGGTCCAAGTTCCTTTGCTTTACTACAGTCGAATGTAAACTCCAAAAGTTGTAAACAAAATATAGTGAACACTTTGTTCATGACATGTCATGAACAAATTACCGAAATGTGTTGTCTCCTCAGGTGTCAGTTTTTCTCTCTTGCAGTGACTGATGGTTCCCAGTGTTATTACAGAAACAGATTGATCTTTTTAATGAGCTAGTTTAATAGACTCCAAAAATCTCACCGTGGCTGCTCATCCATGTCAGACCATATGCACCAAGAAAACATTCAGTAAAACACAAAGCTCTGCTGTCAGATTGCTCTATAAAACCTCACATACAGTAGGCTTGGATATGCAGATAAATAACCAGAATTGGAAAATGCATATGCAAAAAAGGTTGTGAAATTATAAACAGAAAAATTACTGCATGTGGATTTTCTTTAACAAAAAAATCACAAGGTGGACGTGGTTTTGTGCAACACACACGTTCCACTCCCTTTGCTTAATCCCTTACTGTATTTTACCTCTATTGGAATCAAGGGTATGAAGTTACCCATGCCCAAAAGAAAAACATAAATTTGGAAGAATGTGTGTATATGTATTTCTAATATATGTTTCTATGTATCATATATACACATGCACACATGCATCTCTATATGAGAGATATATATACACTACATACCTACACATTATATGCAATGTCTATATGCATATCATTTCCCTTGGAAAGTGAAAAAGATACCACAATTTACTGTGAGACATATCTCCAAACAAAATTATTCCAACTGCATTTAGTTCCTCTGGAAAGATGTTGCCTTAGTAATTTTTTTCCATATTCTAGCAACAGTCACAGCAAACCCTCCTCTTAAAGGATGCCTCATATCTTCCGTTGCATTTTTATTAGTATATTTGAAAACTACTTAGACATCTAAACAAAAGGTGGATATATGTATTTCCAGATGTTTCCTCCTGCTCCTCTGTACAGAATTAAAATAATTAATAGTGTAATGAGTACAAAGCCAGACAAATATTTGGTTTCAATACTAGGCATGCTCTGACTTTGAGGACAGCATTTTGTGGTTTATTTACTTACATTATACAAATTAAAAGGTATGCGAGCTCCCATTCAGTAAATTTAAGTATCTTTCCAACAGGACCTTGTTCTTTTTACGAAATCTGTAGTACAAATGTTCTTGAGTGTATAAGAAAACTCCACTGAACTTGGTTCAGCCAAAACTACTGTGTTTATTTTTTTTCTATATAGCTTTAATCGTAGTTAGTCAGCATAGTAGTAGATATAACTAACCAGTGACAGGGTTGTATGATACTGAGAAAAACAACTTAGTTTTTAAGCTCAAGGCACCACTCCAATGAGTGAGCTGGGAAGTCTATTTCCAGGTCTTCCACGGCAGCAAAGAATCTCAGGGTCAAAAAAGGAAGGATAGGTTTCTCTGAAATGTAAATTCCCCAGAACTAAGGAGCCTAATTTCAAGCAGCAATCTCCAGGGGCTGCTGGTTGATAGCTTTGGCACCTTGGAGCATGCAGGCCAGTGGACACCCTGCATTTCAACCCTTCCCTGGACACTGGGATTTCAAACACAGGATCTTACCCATAACACTGGAAGTTAAACTGTATACCCCTTGCCCCAAAATCTGCATTACTACCTCGAGAGGAACTGAACACTCCCTGGGCCGGACAAAGCCTAAGATGAGACTTCAGTTCTGATGCCAGAGGCACAGGATGATGAGCAGATATTTCCAAGTTTCAAGAGCACCTATGTATTCTAACTAATAAGAAACACTGAGAACAAAACCCATAAACCAGACTTCAATCTTTCTAGGTTTAATTAAAAGACAAAGACTGACTTTAAAATCCAATATTCTTCTGATTTGCTGGTCCCCTTATGGGCTACTCCTATGTCCTTTTTGCTATAAGTCTAATATGGGGTCTTTTCATTACTAAGTTCTCGTACCAGTCTTTAGCTGCACCACCCTCCCCCTCCCACGCAACCAGGACTGAAGGTACCATAGGTGAGACCATACTTATTACAAAATAACTGAAATTCAACACTGTCAGACTGGGTCTCAGAGGGTGATGCAGGGTATTATTCCAGAAAACAAAGGAAATATTTTATTGCCCATTTTTCCTTTATGGCCTTATGGGAGAAGCAAGTAACACTGATCTCTATTAAGAGGGAAAAAAAAGTAAGCTGGGGCTGTCAGGAAGGCACATCCCTCTTCCCTGTATTCTGTCAAGCAAGACCTCACGGGCTTATGAGATCATTTATTGTGTGTCTACTAGTAGGAAAAACACTATGTCTGCTACTGACACTGGACTACAACATGATGATGTTTCAGTTATTCACAAGATGCACAAGACTTTAAGATGCTTTTGACTCTGCAAAGACTGAGAATATGCAGCAAAACTGCCCCAGGGAGCTAAATTTCAGCTTTGCAAATGTTACCTCTTTGCACAGAGTAAAAGATTATACAGAAAACGTCTGAAAAATACTAATCTTTCTTAGATACATTTAGCAGGGTTGTGTTAACACCAATGGGTGTTTCAGTTCCCCCTAGTTGTCAGGGAATAATAGTGAAAAGAGGGTACACAGAAAAGAGCTTCTCTGCTAATATCTTTATTTTCGTGTTGGTCCATAGTAGTTTTCCTGAACCACAATCTAAGGCAAGCTTATTTCAAATACCTTCACATTTTCATCTAATGGCTACATTAATTTTTGCTGTCCAATTCTGGCTACAAGAATCTTGAAGTTTTACTATGAGCTTTCAGACTTCATTTTCTCTTTGGTTTTATGTTATCAAGGCCCAATCCTACACAAAAATGTCACCTGTACAAACTTGCAAGCCTTTTTGACTTTGTAAATCTTCACCTCTTTCATTTAAAAGATAACTATGACACTTGCCATGCCTTGGGCATGCAGGTAGTGGCATTTGACAGAAAAGTATTATAGAAGTTTTCCATGCTGTACAATCCATGGCAAACAAAACTAAGAAAAATTCAATATTTGGGCCTCCAAAAGGTAAAACGTGTATGCTAGCCAAATTTCTAATGCTACCATGGGAAGACAGTTACAAATAAATAACCACAAGGGGAATTTTCTTGTAACACTAAACAAAGAACTTTATTCAAACAAGAAAAATTGATTCATACCCCTAAGCTACTGTACTTCACACACATATGCTTGCTCACCCTGTTTCTGCATGGGCTCTTTCTCAGCTCAACAGCAAAACAGATATCAGTGAACATTTCTCTATTTAGAAGAGATATCCTTATGCATATTGAATATATGGATATGGAAACATGGCACAGCAGAAGCAGTCAAAGCCCTGACTGCATTCTGGAGCTTCCTTGTACTTCCCAATAGGAGTGCCTAGCCACTTTCCCTGTATTTACTGTTTAGTCCAACAACATCTCAAATACAAAGGACTTGCACATGGAGTTGGAGTGATCTGATGCTAATGACTCTAAGCTGCACTGAAATACTATGCACCAAATAGTAGGGTACTGGCTGGCCGTTATTACTTCTATATGGACATGACCACAGTGCGTCCTCAGGCAACTTTGTTGTCTGAACCACTGTGTGTGCATTACATTTATATACACAGAGATACACCTGTACATGTATATGTATGTATGTATGTGTACATATGCATAAGCAGTGTCTGTTGTGACAGGACAAGGGATAATGGTTTTAAACTAAAAGAGGGTAGATTTAGACTAGATATAAGGAAGACATTTTTTACAGTGAGGGTGGTGAAACACTGGAACAAGTTGTCCAGAGAGGTGGTAGATGCCCCAATCCTGAAAACATTCAGAGTCAGGCTGGACAGCGCATTGAGCAACCTGATCTAGTTAAAGATGTCCCTGTCCATTGCAGGGGAGTTGGACTAGATGACCTTTAAAGGTCCCTTCCAAACCAAACTATTCTATGATTATATAAACACATACACAAAGGTAATCTGGCTGTTGCATAGCTGTAATGATGGCAGGACCTGCACCCAGGGAACACCATCCCAGTTCCCCCCAGGCACCCACCCACATGCTTCCCTCCCTTGCTAGTAGAGCTTGGCACATGTGACCCACGGGACCTTTCTGAGCAGGGTGTGAAAGCCACAGTGGTGCTCACCTGTCTGGAGTTCGCCTCTTCCCGTTTTCGTTCACATCGAGAAGCAGCTCTGAGGAGTCAACAGGTGAGGTGGTGCTGGCATCCAGAAGCAGCTGTTCGTGCTGGGCGAGGTACTGGGCTGGGTTCTGCTTGGCTAGCCTTGCACAGTGCAGCAGCTCCCGCTGCAGCAGGGGCAGATTGGCCTGCAAGAGCGTTGTATATGTTAAGAGGGCAGCTTGCAGGCAGTTTCAACAGAGATGAAGCAGAAAAATCAGAAATCAAAGGAAAGCCTGCTCTGAGATGAACTTGTTGCAAGCATCCTCAGTTAGGTTTGTTGTGGTTAGCTGTCTGGAAGCAGCAGCCTCCTTCCTTATGGAGTCAGGCTGCAGCTGCGGTAAGGATGCATGGAAGGATGGAAGTGTACTGAAAATGGAAAACTGTAAATGCTGTGAGAAAACCTGAGTTCCACTCTTTAAAAAGGGAAAAAGCACTGTCCTGGCTGAGTTCATCCCCTTTCTTACTGTCCAAAACCTGAGATCCTATGAAGCAGCACTTTTCAACAAGTGACAAACCTTCAATATTTGTTTCCCATTCAGACTGCAGTAAGTACTTAGAAATCATTCAAAACTATGGGATCTGTGGCTCTGTAAGATGCCTCAGTCACCATCCTTCAAGAGCCTTGGGGAGAACAGGATTGCCCTCAGCTTTCCCTTTACACTTGCAGTTACACATTAAGATAAAGCCTACAACAAAATCTCACGTTCCAAAGCTTCAGTTAATCACGTGGAGGACTATGACCCTCCTCCTAGCCAGATGTAGCTTGAAGTACTTTTAACCTTCCTCTCAGGACCCCACTGGGACTTGGGTCATGGGCTGGAGAGTACCAGAAGTCAGACACAGAGAACTGAAAATGCTCATTGATCACTGGGTGGCACATTTTGCCCATCTTCTGGAGTCATATTTAGTAATACTTCTTGCCAGATTTGAGACCAAGGTGGAACTGTATGCCCTTCCCATCAATGCAGATAGTTACACATCCTGGGAAACACTTTCCTTCCTCTGCAGTACATGCATACATTGATACTAAGACCATAGAATCACAGAATGGTTTGGGTTGGAAGGGACCTTAAAGATCGTCTAGATCCAACCTCTCTGTTATGGGCAGGGACACCTCCCACTAGAGCAGGTTGCTCAAAGCCCCATCCAACCTGGTCTTGAACACATCCAGTGGTAGAGCATCCACAACTTCCCTGGACAACCTGTTCCAGTGTCTCACCACCCTCATAGTGAAAAACTTCTTCACTAGAGAAGAAGATAGTCTGGTCATTTCTTACGTACTTATTTGTGCCATAAGGTGATGTGCCCTGACCTCTTTTGTTTCATGCTTAGTGCACAATGACTTGTTGCTTGGGGATTTTCAAGTATTGGACTAAATTTCATTACCTTTAGTAACTAGAGATAAGAAAAAGAATTCCAATGGTCCCCTTTGCTTTTCAAATAACTCCCATAGGAAAAAAAAGCAAATCCTTTTTTTTTTTAAACAGGAAAATATTTCTTAAGTCAAAAACATTCTGAAACCAATGATCAGGGAACCAAGTACAAAAAGCAGTTGTTCTGGAAAGTTCTGAGCACAAGATTTTGGTAAATTACTTTTCTAATATTATAACAATGGCAAATGCTCCAACACCTGTGGCTGTACCATAGAAGTAGATCCACTGTGTAACAAAAATGACAGAATAGGCTCACTACATAGGAAGCTTTCAACAGTGAAAACACCCCAGCAACTGCTACCCCTTATTCATCTTAGGATGGGAAGACAGCTGATCGTGGAACATGAAGTCTTCTCAGACATCCACAGAACACAAATATTTTGTGAAAGTACCAAAGAAATACCTTTTTCTGATTATTATCTGCCACATTTTTCTCCAGGGCTACGACATAACAGAGAGAGATATTGAATGCTTTTATGAGCAGAGTTTTTCACTTGTTTTAACTTCATTGTTATTTTTTAAAAGCTCACACGGAATCAAAGTTAAGACACTCAACTATCTAAACTGTCTCAAGTAGCAGAAAATGATTGGAGAAGTTTACATATATTTACAAATAAATAACTAGAGGAAATAATAGGATCAGACCTAGGATTTTAATAGTGGTGCATACTTGGAAGATGCATCATCACACCTTATCATGCCTCTGAAATAGAAAAGTGAAGTCCTCACTTTGCAGTTGGGAAATCAAGGGGGAAAAAATAACACATTTGTGCTCCCTATCCACTATCACAAACAAAAGGGATCTGTTTCACACATGGGCACTCCTGACAACAACCAAATTTTGAGCTGGCTAGCAAAAAACCTTGATTTATTTTACTTGTTTTTCTTCTCCTAAAGAAATGTTCATTTTTGCTCTTTAACCATAAAAATGAAGCTCTGAAGTTAAAGGTATCCTTTATTCTAAATGGGCTGAACATATTTCCTGTGCACAGAACAGACATGTACAACTTATGGACCTACTCAGTTTCTTAATTTTTTAGATATAGAAGATTATGAATGACACTCCTCATAATTTGGGTTTATAATGGCATCAAGCAACATTTGGACAAAGACTTAAACTCAAAGTGAAGAAAAGCAGTATTTGAAAACTTCTAGTTCAACACAAGTACTTTCAATCTGCTCAGCTCAAGACATTATTCTAAACAATCTTTATCAAAACATATCGTAAAAAATAATTGGTTTATTGGAAGAAAAAGAATCAGGACTTCTCTATGGCTAACTCAAGTGTACAGACTGCTTCTGGTCACCATGGCCCAGATACATAACAAGAACTAGGTTTTTTGGAAGCCGGATGCAGAATAAAGCACTTGACATTCTCCCTATTGTGGGCAGGGAGAGATCAGGTTCCTAAGTCAATTCAAGTGTACACGTACATACTCTGGAACCAAAATGTCCTTGGACACAAAGGTTTATGCAAAGGTTCAGCTCTGACAGCAGAAGCATTTCTATCAACATGCAGTAGCACATTTCTCCCAGCATCGCTGCTGGTGCCTGCAGACAGACAGACTTCTACATTCTACATGAGAGACACAAACAAGTTCTCAACCAGAAGTCAGATATATGGGTTAGAAAATATATATGTTAGCTTCAAACAAATGTGATATTACTGGCTTTACAGTCCCCTAAAATGTTGCACTTCAGTGTCTGGAATATGTTGCTACTCTTGTTTTGGGTTAGGCCTTATATCCTTCAAGATTTAGGTGGTGTCTTAGCTGCCTCCATCAGTTTTATAATAACAAATAGGAAGGGGAGAACATGTTTTTTACCCAGTTGTCAGACCCATTTTCCACTTTGAAATGAACAGTTCTAACCAGAAAAGAAAACATTATCTCTGCACCTGCAAAAGAAGCTACAGCTCCGAAAGGCTGTTTTATCATTTAAGTGCTCACTTAGGTAATTAGTTAATAATTTTCCATTGCTGGATGTTCCTACTTTCTTTGAAACATTAGCAACAGAAATATTTCTGTATTATAATTTAAATTTAAAAGGCTGCATTAGACTATAGTACAATTAGGCTTTGATGCAAGCTTTTGTAATTGCAAGTTTAAGTAGATCATTTATAGATACACCTTAAAAAACATTTAAATTGAGACAAATTTTTCTTCATGGAGCCCAAGTAACTCAAAGTCATCAAATCATAGATTGATACTGATGCTTAAAACAAACACACACATTGTGTCTATTGAAAAACAGTGTGTTGGCAGTACTGAACATGTATACCATGTAACACTTAAATTTAAGACTAAATCCTCCTTGATATTAATACAGAAAATGTGAAAAAAAAGACTCCCAGCCAGTGAAGGTTTCTGCAGGTGACTTATCTTCCTCTGAACCAGAATTGTTAGAAAGATAAGCAATTTGATGGTTATTTATTATCTGTAATAGATCAGCACTCCCTGGCATGAGGCCTCGTACAAACACATGGTGAAGTTCAGCTCCTTTCCCAGAATTTTTATTACAGAAGTATGAACATTGGCTTCCAACTGCAACGTAGTGTTTGGTAGACCTAGCAATCTGTAGTGGATATAGACCTGACAGGATATACAGGCTGCAAAAGGTTTCAAGAAGGTTTGAGTGACTTTGCCTATGATCAGGTAACAGATCAGAGGCAAAGCTAGGAACAGAAAATGGGTCTGGCTTCAGAACAAGTCTTTGGGACAGAAGGGACTGCAGAGCCCAAGAGTCTCTCTCTTGCCACAGTTATGCTGTGGGGCACTGCCGAGATCCTAACTCTGGTCCTGGGAAGTTATACTGCCGTGTTAGCACAGTCTTGAATGCAAAAAAGCCTCTAAATTTGGTCCCAGATTGCTTTGGTCTACAATAAGTACATATATAAAAATTACATATATTTGCCAGGTGCTCCAGCAAGAAGTACAGAAAGCATTCCATCTGGTCTCCGCTCAGCAGACAGCTTGGGTTTTTTCCTGCCACAGAGTCAGTAGGCAGTTTGGCCATGGGAATATACGACCTTAAAAGTACTGAAGTACCTAACTATTGCCTTTAAGCATTCAGCCATGTACGAACACGTCTCCTTCACCCCTCTTGTCATCAGGCAAGCACTACATATTCAGAGGTGCAAAACCAGAGAATCTTCTCAGTTTATCCATGCTTATTAAGCTGAACAAGTTGAAAAACAGCAGAATCGGGCTCAAATAACAACCA
>VYZX01008000.1:143476-158476 GCA_013401335.1 Brachypteracias leptosomus | reverse complement strand
GGGCAGATTCACAACAGTTTGCCTGTAAAATAGTCCAAATTGACAGATGTAGGTAAGAAAATGCTGAAATTTTCATTCAGCCATATAATCATATAAAGATAGCCTTATAAATAAGGTGATTTAAGTAGCAGCAATGAACCATCAGCTCCCTCATTGTTAAGTTCGGTGAATACTGAGAAAAGGTTTTCCACTGCACAGCCACAGTCTAAACACATATTCAGCTCATCCTTTTAACCAGCATTCTGCCACTACATATAGGGCACTCTTCTTTCCCCAGTCAACTAAATTAGACAAGTCAAACCGTGTTTTGCTGCATTATACAGCTCAAGGTATGTCTACATTAGGGGTGCTGCCAGCATGGAATGAAAATTCTTTTCACACCATTGCAGCGTAATACTATACTGACAAAAAGAGTCACGTCTGTACCTGGTTGGGAATAGCTACCACTCGTGGCAAGCTAGTCAAGTTACTCATATTAACTCCAGCAGCAAGAGCCAGCACTTCATTCTTGCATGTTTGGTATCCCTGAAGTATCATATATGCAACGTATGTGACACACTTTTATATGATAAACATGTCAAGCATAAAAGAAGGAAAAGGAGAGAAAAATATCACAGTTATTATATCATTCAGTTTTTGCTTACCACAAGTCCTAGCACAAGGGTACGCACTCTCTCCCCAATCTCTGGTGAAATGTCATTGCCAAACTGCTGTAAGGTTGTAAGAAATCTCTTCAGTTTGCTGAGTTGCCTAGCTCCACAAGCTGGCGGTAACTGTTGGTTAGCCAGAGAAGAGGAAGAGGAAGAGGATGGCCCATTGCTAAAGCCATTAGGAGGAGATGGAGCTCCATTTAACGCTGTTGGTGAATGGCTAGTGCCATTGGTTACTGAAAGAAAAAGAGAGAAGGGAGGATAAAATAGAGAGGGGAAGGGAAGAGAAACAAAGAAAGAAGACAGAAGGGAAAATCCATCAGCTTATGTTTTCTGTGCTTGACCTCAAAATTAATTAAATTGCACAATCAAAGATAATTAGCCTTTTGACAGAGCAACACTCTGCAGTTTATATTTATTTCCCAGTAGCTGGTACTGAACAGTGTATGGATTGGAAGTAACAGCAGCTGCCTCTCACACAGACCTCTCACAATTCTCCTGGACCTGAAAAGCATCATTTGAATACCAGACTTTTGTCAGAGGAATTTTAAAAGAGAGAGAGGGGGAAAGAAAGAGAGAAAGAGCAGGAGTGCATGTATGATTGAAGACCAAAAAAATTGCTCTTTAGGGTAGAAAAAAATGTGTAGACATATTTCACAAAGCCTCAGTTTATCTCTGAATATTTTTACTTGTGATTTGTACACACAACTGACAGCTGTGTTTATAAAACAGGACTTTCATGTTTTAACCTTACACCATCCAATGAGAAGGTTATTTTTTCCAATACAGATTTCCTAGTTGCTAACATATGGAGCACACAACATTGTTTGTGCAGGTAAAAATGCTGCCATGCTCACTGTGGCCTGAAGCCTTGCAGCTAGGGCATGAAGCTAGACTTCAGAAGACTTCTCAGAGACCACAAGAAAAATCACTCAGCTTTCATGTGCCCATACCATGAGAAAGCATTTCGCTCCTGTTGCAAAGCTACTGTAAGAATAACTATCTAAAGTATTAAGTGTTCAAAATTTATGGCAACGAGATCCATGCAGACATACTGAAGACAACAATAGATAGTTTTTGGCAGCATTTGATTTTTATCCAAACTTCCAAAGAGAGCAAAGAATCAAGCTGAGGACAACCTTTTCCACCCATGTTAGTTGGAACAGCAACAGTCAAACACACTCTGTTGAGGTTGTTTTGAGTTTGACTCACGAAAAAGCCAGCAAATGGCAAGAAAAAGAAAAGCTCCCTAGAAATACGAATGTACCAGTGCCCTGGAAGTTGTGGGCATGCAGCAAACAACTGCATCCAGCAGCTGTGCTCAGTTGGCCACTGCCCTGGGGAAACCTGCTGATTTCTTTTTGGGAAATCACTCAAAATCCATCAAAAATCAGGAACTTGTCTACAATAAAAAAATGCATAGGATATTAGCCTAAATTTAATCGTATTTAAAAGTATAACCATGGCGAGCTAGCAACCTAAAGAATTTTCAATTTTTCTTAATGACCAGCCTCTCTGAAGCCAAACAGCCTTTCTCTTTGTCATTTCCTCCATCAGTCATCTTTATTTTTAGACAGCAAGTCCTTTTGAGGGTGGACACCTCTTACTAGATTTAAATCACCAACATGATACTTTTGAAGGAACTTTTGCTCTAGTAACTGGAGTGCCCTTTTGGAGGTACTACAAAAAAAACTATTTATCTAGCTCCTGCTTGTGTTTTATACTAGTTTTTGGTTGCCTACTCTAGCTGCATGGGCTAGGGAGAACAAGAAGTGGAAAAAGCAGAAACAGAAAGAAGTCGGCCTCAGCAAGTTCAGCTCCACATGCAGCTCCAAGCCATGCTCTCTGAGCGCTGCAGTAGAGTGGGATACCTGAGTAAACAAATACATCATGAATGCAAGGAACTTGCATAGCCAAAAGATATCATACCATGAACTTAGTAAAAAAGGACCATGAAGAATATGTCCTGCTCTAGCCTGACCCAACAACTCGGTCACCAGTAGGGCTGCTATAGGCAGAGGGTCCTGGGGCTATGATCAGGAAAGCACAGAACAGCAGAGTTTATTACCTGGCACAGATATGAGAAGGAGAAAGGCAGGTAAAATTTCTCCCACAACAAAAGAAATATAGAAATACTACCCAAATACAGCTTCTCTACAAGTTTTTTTTTTATAGCTCACCCCATACTAATTATTTTATCTCTATATAATGTCTGAATTTGCCAACTGTCAAATATCAATTTCATTCCTAAAATAAAACCATGTTATTAATAAAGCATAATTTAGCATTTAAATTTTCAAACTATACCACGTCAAGAGTTTTTAATTGCCTACATCAAAGAAAACAAGCATACTCTTGACCAGAAAACAAGTATGATCTTCCTGGCCTACAGGTATTGCTGCCAGAGTAATAATAAATGTAAGAGACACTCCAGCTGAAGTGACCGTTTACTGTACAAGCTGAAATCACTAAAGCCAAACTCCAAAATCTGACAGGGTAAAAGGTAATTAAAAATAGACTTTTAGTCATCAAATAAACAGCCCCAAAAACCCAGCTATAGTTCACACATCTTCCAAAGTGCTGAACTCAATCAAATAAACATCCAGAAATAGACTGAGGATTATAAAAGTGATTAAAGAAGAATATTGTCCTATTTCTTTTATGATTATCAAAGATTACCCTTAACTGTGCAAGGTGCATCACACTGGAAAGCTTAATCTGTAAGAAACCCATCCTGCAAAAACCTAGAAACAATTTAACTTGAGACCAGAGCAGCTCCTAGGATTATTCAGGTGCTGGAGTTAGGCAAAACAGACAAATTTTTGCAGGATCAGGGTCACTGGGTTAAATCTGAGTTTATGTGAATAGCCAGCACAAACTCTCCTTGCTGTTTAAGTTCAATGTAAATCGTCAGGACAGGGTTCCCTGGGATAAGTAGTACAAAGGCCTCCAGCTGGGCTTCTACATAGAGGTGAATTTTAAATAAGGCATTTAACAGACAGAAAGGGACTAAACAGACACAGGCAAGACAAATAGAAGACACTGCCTTCATTCTGTTTAGGCATATGTATTCTACTGTTCTAAAACTGTTTTATTTAAAATGTGAAATGTAAACACATTCTCATGTTTATACTATTACAAGGCAGCATAAAAGAGACCAAAAAATTTGCAGTTAAATCTTGGTAAGATAAATGCGGATCATTTCATGGCTGTGAAAAGAATAGTCCAGACAACATACCAGATTCAAATCTCAGTTACACTGATACTAAGGCAGAGTAATTCCATCAAGACCAGTAGAGTTCCTTGTGTGTTTACATCAATAAACTGAGACAGAGATGCAGCCTCAAGTGATTTGAAGAAGTAGAGTGGTCACAGACTAGAAATTGCTGGATAAAAAAAATAAAGGGCCTTTATTTTTGGTTTTACGTCTATATCAGGTAGACACTATAAAACACTTAAGTCAGAATTCTTCATTCAGTCATAAGTGGAATGAAGGTAAGTGTTTTCGTTACTAATTATCCCTACTTTAAAAACATAAACCTGAAATTTCTATACAAAAAGGAACAGGATCTTTTAAACAGAATGGCATAAAAGAGGACAAGAAGGTTTTCTATACTCCTCAAAAAAGGACTGATCTGAGCATTAAGTACATGGAAAATCAGCGCTCACTGTTCTTCGACACTGTGGCCAGTTGTCAATGAAATAACAACACAATCTGAGCTGAATGTCTCAATACCTTAAGGATGCATTAATCTGTTGTGATCTTCGTTTTCCTTAATTACTTTACCACAGTACAATCTAACCCTGCTCCTGCCACGTCATGAAGGTTTCCCTTCACACACTCTGGTTTCTTACATGCACAATAGAAAGAATATGGTATAAAAGGAAGAAAATAAGTCTAATTACACGTTGTGGGCGTGAATGAACTGGTTCTGGGAGCTCCTTGGGTAGTGGGAGGAGGTGGCATGGTTGGAGGCGTCAGCCTGGATTGTGTCTTCACATCCACAGGTGAGTCTGGCATTGTGGAATGCTTCTCAGTGCGATCTGCAACACACACCACAGGAACACACTGGTTTATTTCCCAGAGCACATCTCCTCTTACAAAAACTTAAAATCTAATGCAAGAAGTGAGCCATTTCAGCATCTGCTGCAAAAGATTACACCTGATTATCTACTCTAGTATGCTCTTCCCAAATTACATCATCTAAACCTTACTTAAGAAGATGTAACACAGATGGTAAGACCTCATTTGTAGCAATGCTGCATTATCTTTTGTTTTTATTTCTAGCATGTAGAGATGCTATCTCCCGAGCACTCCTTGAGCTGCAATAATGCCACCTCCCTTCAAGGCTCTCACATTAGCCAGAAGGAAAAAACATATGAAGAGACAGGAACTAAACCCTGAAGCTCTTTAGTACAGGTGAGATATTAGATGGGCTATTGGTTAAAGCCAGTTCTCTTCATGTCTCTTTGTTGTAAAATCTGATGCCCTCTCCATTGCTTCTCTTTGTAATCATGGTGAGATACTTATGTTAAATACCATGTGCCTTGTGGACCAGTTTACCACCCTATCCTTGATATTCTTAGATTCACCAGAAAAATAAACATAACATGCCAAAATGCTCAGTCAGTAGTCATACATACATACCATTGGTTTTTTTTAAAAGCTTCTAAGTTTGCACCTTCACACATTAAGAATTTTAATACTCAAAACTTGCAAGATAAGTACCTACAAAACAAACAAAAGGCAAAACCAGGCAGAAAACCCAACAGTTCTCTTGCAACTAGAGATCTAAAGGTGCAAGATATTTGATATAGAACCTACAGAAGTATCTTCTTTTCCAACATCTTTTTGGACATCTTTACGTCAACATTTTTTTAAATCCACTCAAACCCTTATGTTTCATTTATCAAGAATGGTCAAAACATGACAACATCAGCTGAAAGCAAAATAAGGTTTCCTTACTAATGCTACAAGTATAGCAAGCCATCTTGAGTAAAGAAGAGTAAGATCCAGTTTAGCTTTTAATAGAGAAAAGTTAAATTCTTCTATTCCTTCTTTGAGGGGTTACGGTTATTTATTTTATACACTGTCCTACACAAATCTTCCTGAGCTGCATTAAATTATTTTGCAAAGCAAATGTCGCTGCTAATGGGTAAGTAAGTAAGTTTGTGGTTTTAACTCAAGACAATAGCAAAGTCCATCATGTTCTATAAATCCTGTCACTCCGCTTTGCAACATGCTTTCCTTGTTCTTACTAACAACATACAAACTTCAAACAAAAAAAAAATTCTAAAATTTGCCCTGACAGTGAAATTACATGCAATACACACATTTAACAAAGGAAGTTTATGTTTAAAAGAGATTCAAAACACTTAATTATCAGAAAGTTAAAAAAAAACAACAAAAAAACCCAAAACAAACCAATCCCAAAACAAAAACAAAATCCACAAAAATTAACTATGCATAGCAGATACCAATTTTAGCTGCATGAACTGAGGAAGCATGCCCCAGAGACACAGTGTGCCAGGTACTGCAGTTAGAGAAGTCATCTTCACCCTTTGTAGAAGTGCCTACAGACGATGCTTCAGTTCTCAGGGAAAGGGAGTAATTTCTTATAGAATTTAGAGACAAGTTTGGGGAAGATGATCAGTGAAACAACCCCAGAACAGGATGAGAGGAATACAGACAGTATTATTGGATCTGTATTGTTGACCTAAGTTTAGTAAACCTCAGTTGTGTAGGAAACAGTATCCAAACATTATCTTAAATATTAAGACTGCTACACAGACAGGTGAGGTTTGATTTGCAAAATCAAGCAACAGTAACTTATTGCATGCTGGGAAAAAAAGGCAAATTTTTAAATATGTTCTATACAAATTTCCTTTCCATATCGTTATACTAAACCAGTTAAATCTATATCTTCAACAAGCCATCCATTTAATATAAAGAACTATGAAAACTCATCTTGAAATGTTAATTGTTTCCTTAATAGCCGAATTCATCTTGCACTCACCTCAACCAACCTCAGCAACAAGGGAATAAATAGCTTTCAGCTCATGTTGCAACAGAGGGAAAGAGGCACAGCAGTGAGCCCAAGCCCTCCTAAATAAAGGCAAATATTTCTGCCATGCCAAGAAAGGAGAGAGAAAGGGAGGCTTGCCAGAGCTGGTGGGGAGATAACAGTGGGAACTGCTGGTCCATCTGGTTTTCATTCTGCTAACACTCACATTGAACTGTTAAGGAAGGCAGTCCAGGTACACAGATTTGAAGCATGTGGAAGCGCAGACACAGGCACAGAGGAGATGGAGGTGGGTGGAAGAAGGAGTGAGAGAAATTGAACTCCTCTAACAGTCTGCTGCTCGCAGCGAGCAGACACAGCCTGTATCCTCCAATTCAGCTGTTGATAACTAAAAGCAATCCTGAGCCTATAACCAACCGCACGGCTCTTGCCCTTCTCCTTTGCTGCATTTAAAAGTTCAGGTTTGATCAGAAACATGCTCAGATTGGAGGGGGAAGGCGTTCCCCAAAAGCTGGCAATGTTTTGTTACTTAAATTGAACACAGTAGTGAGAAATACTGTGTTGGGTTTGCCCTCCAATTTCAGATTGTCATTCTAACACTATCCAATTGGTTTTTACTCCCTCAAACAGTGTCTGCCACCTGGTTTGTAGATCACTGAAATTATCCACAGACCCCTGCACTTCTCTCATAAATCTAATGACATTAGGCTTGATTTTCCTAATTACTTTTCTTTAGACTTCTTAGGAGTAAAAAAACCAGGCCAGTTACCTTTGCTTAACCCCTCTCTCCCCCTTGCAAAGCCCTTAACCCCACTCTGCTACTGTGTGATCGCAGGCAGACAGATTTATCTCTGGTTGTCCAGAAGTTCCCCAGCCCTGCCTTCTGTAAGGAGATATAAGGCTCCTTTCAAGTACACCTCAAAACACTTCTAACCAGGGCCCAAGATTATCTTGCCAGAGCAGAGATTCTCCAGGGGGCAGGAGAAGAGCTTTTGAAGAAGCACAATGCAAAATGCAAAGCTCTTCCACGTACTTGGAAGACATCACCACCACCACACTGCCGAGAACAGCCTTACATTATACTTTTCTACCATCTGTAATAGCAAAAATCCTGCAGAAGCCATTCTGCTTTCACTGTTACTGTTCACCTGTTCCTTGCCTCCTCAGCTGGTTCCCTAACCAGGAAGCTATAGCACCTGCCTACAGTAGCTCTGCATTCACTGCTGTCCCACCACCCACAACCACAGAGAACCTCAGCACCTCTGTTTTCAAGAGGTTGACGTCTCAGAGGATGGAATGGTAATGGAGCACAAAGCAGAGCCACTGCTAATAAAAGCATTACCAGTTCTTGTGATCCGAACTCCTACAAGTTTGTAGTGTCTAATACTTAGCCTAGAACTTCAGCTTCTACAAATCCTTATTTACTTTTTTAATAACCAACCAAGCCCAACAACCAACACTTTTTACTATAATTGCTGAAAGATAGCCTGATGATATGAAAGCTAAAGGCAAAACAGTATTTAAATAGTATCCATGAGCCAAGTTTCTACTAAACCGTGTTACTCAATGAGGGCTTTTATGTATAGACATTTTTCATACAAACTCTGTGGATATTCTGTTATCCATACTATATTCATAGGTGATGAGGGTTCAGGATGGAAAGAAAGGATCCCTCAAGAGTTTTTTAGATGTGAAAACCCGACTGTGTAAGATTTAGAATCATAGAATGGGTTGGGTTGGAAGGGACCCTTAAAGATCATCTAGTCCAACCTCCCTGCAGTAAGCTAGGACATCTTTAACTATGTGTTGTGGTTTAAGGTTTGGGGAAGGGGAGGGACAGGTNGAGGGGGAAGAGGGGTGAAACTAATTCTGCTCCGTGGGGGTTGCCCTGAGCCCTGAACGGAGACGCTATGTAAGGTTGCTCAGGGTCTCATCCAACCTGATCCTGAATGTTTCCAGGATTGGGGCATCTACTACCCCTCTGGGCAACCTGTTCCAGCGTTCCACTACACTCACTGTAAAGAATTTCTTCCTTATATCTAGTCTAAATCTACCCTCTTCTAGTTTAAAACCCCTTGTCTTGTCGCAACAGGCCCTGCTAAAAATTTCATCCCCGTCTTTCTTATAAGCCTCCTTTAAGTATTGAAAAGCTGCAATAAAGTCTCCCAAGAGCCTTCTCTTCTGCAGGCTGAACAACCCCAACTCTCTCAGCCTGTCCTCATGGGAGAGGTGTTCCAGCCCTCTGAACATTTTTGTGGCCCTCCTCTGGACCCACTCATACAGGTGCATGCCATTCCTGAGCTGAGGGCCCCAGAGCTGGACACGGTACTCCAGGTGAGGCCTCACCAGTGCATAGTAGAGCAGGAGAATCACCTCCCTCAACCTGCTGGTCATGTTTCTTTTGATGCACGGCCAGCATGGAATTCTTCTTCACAGCGCTGCTCTCAATCTCTTCAACCTTCCACCCCGTATTGATACAGAGGATTGCCCTGACCTAGGTGCAGGACCTTGCACTTGGCCTTGTTGAACCTCATGAGGTTCACACAGGTCCACTTCTTAAGCTTGTCCAGGTCCCTCTGGAGGGCATCTTGTCCCTCATTTCATGTACATATACTCCTGTTTTATAATACAGGAGCACATACTTTGAACTTCTCCTGAAATCTGGGAGAACTTTAAGGTAAACCATGTCTTTAAACCACTTAATTTTCTGAATTAAAAAGCATTTTTATGCTTGCATGTCAAACCAAACTCCCCATTTGCAAAGTTAGTTCTGTTGGTTGTTTTTTTTTGTTTTCTTTTTCTGTTGTACTCTGACATTTCAAACAATAATCCTGAATTAGCAGGGACACACCAGAAAAGCAGGGACATATACAGGCAGTATCCCACAGCATCACACATTTCAGAGTGCAGGCTGTGTATACAGAGAAAGTGACTTATTTCAGGTGCGAAGATTTCTTCCACCAAATCCCTCTAAACAGTGACAGACTTGCACTCCTTAGCCCAGTTCAGATCAAATGAGGCTGAAACCAAAGGTCCTCCAAACTGGAGGGAAAAGGAGACATCTGCAATTCATTCTGCAGTGTTCGCTGCAATCAATTCAGGATGGAAATAGATGGTGAAATAATGGTCTAGTCCTAATCCATACACACAACCCTCTGATGCAGTAAGAGACTTAGAATAAATTTAGAAAATATGTTTCAAGTATGCAGAGATCTATTGCATTTGCTCTGGATTATATTTTCTATTAAAAAAAAACCCAAACCAACAAACCAAACATTTTGAAATACACATTCTTGAATCTCTTTTACAGCATAGAGTGAAGAACTGTGATTTTACCACAGAAGTATTTTGCTCCATTTTAAATTAAAGAATGGTGTAAACCCAACTTTAAATTATGGTATTTCTTCTGTGGATTTCTTGGTTCATGAAACTATACTGTTCTTGTCATTCATTCAGTTTTTATGGTAGGAGTTATTTTAATCACTATATTTAGCTGTTAGGTGAACACTGATATTTACCATAAGCACAGCCAGCTTCTGAAGACAAATAGGGAAGGGATAAAACATGCAGGAGCAGAGGAGAGGAGGGGTGTGTATATATTTGAACTGACTTACTTTCCACTTCCTGACCCTAAAAGATTTAGTCCATTTTTAAGACAAGGCGGTCTTTCAAATATGGCAACATTTCAGCTCACGTGGCACCCTTCCAAATCTAACGCATCAAGGAAAGCTGATGCATGGAACAAAATATGGAATATATAAATACTTTACTGATACCATTTCAATAACCAATTCAATGTCAAGCATTTCTACGAGTGGTGTGTTTTCAATTTCCTTTTTTAAATGAAAAAAAAGTATGGTATAATATGCTGTGGCATTTATTTTACTTTTAGTTAGTGCAAACAGTTCCAGATGTATATTCAGGCATGAAAGATTCTTAAAAGATGCTCTGTATTGATTGTGCAGCACTTACTCCTTCTGTGCCAACTTGATAAAAATAAAAATAATAACTGCTAAATTAAAAGAGCCAATTGTCTTATTTCTTTTAAAATCACAGAAAGAACAAGTTCTGCATATGACACATGTGATTAGAACCTGCCTCCACCACCCAAACTATGTGAATTGAGACCTAAATCTGTGGGATTTAATACTGATGATGGACACCTAGATGGCTTTGGACTAATTTTTATTATTTTGAGAGGGATAGCATAGAATTTATAAGTGGGTAACTACAGGTTGTGAGTCACAGTAGTGACAAACTGGGAGATAGAAACCCACAAGTACACCTAAGAGGACAAATTAGATAGCTTTTTCATCCATAATGCTATCACATTACAGTCAATAAAGAATATTCTCTTCTTCAGATCTGGCCAAACCATGCACCATCATTAGAAGACAGTGTGGTGACTCACAACTCCTGACTCTCAGGTCTGCCACTACACAGAGCAGGACAAAATTAAAAAGTATCTGCCTTAGATGAAAAGGATTAATTCAAGAATACACAGTATAAGACTGATATTTTTATATATATATACAATAAAAAAAATTTAATATATAAGCCTGCCCACCTAATGCACTGCACACCTGAGGAAACCTGGAAGTCCTGTGATGCAGCTGTAAAACATGACATTTAGACGACACTGCTGCAGGCCTTTTCCCAGCTAAGGACTTCTTTGAGACTAGTCTTCATTCCATTCATCTCTTGGCCCATTTGCCTTTTTCTTAATGCATAAACAAGGACCTAAACACAATGGATGTTTTTGTGCTATAAACAACTGATCTCAAACAGGCATTATATAGACATAACTTGCTGTCAGCACCAGATGCAGTTATTGGCCTGGAAAGAAAACATCACCTGGTTTTCAGTTCCCCAATGGAGAACTATTACTCCTTAGGTGACTGGCACAAGGGCAGTATCAGAAAGCAACTCAGACTCCAGTCACAAAACATTACCCCTGCAAGCTTTATCTACTAGGAATAAGGTGTGTGAGGCACATGATGGACACACACAGCAAAGTTTCCAAGATGACATAACATTTCACTGCCCCTTTAGCACAATGGGTATGAAGTTCACATACTGAATATGACCCTTTTGAAAGAGCAGTATCACAACTTTGCTGAAGTCTTATCTTGGTTGTTCTCTGCTCAGATAGTTGAACATTTCATGTCATCAGCTATTCTTCAGAATAAATGAAAGCACACTCAGTTTACCCATTTCTTGCCATTTAAAATGCAGGAGCTAGAAGGAATTCTGCATCCTGAGAGTTCACTGAAGTTATCTCAGGCCAAGTTACCAGAGCTTTCTTCAGATGTGCTAAAAAAAGCCTTGAGAATAATGTATTCTCCACTCTGTCTCCCAGAAGCTGAAAGGGATTTCTGTACTACTGTCTCCTGGTTTTAGTAGGAAGAACTTGTGGATGATATAAAGTAGGTGAATGACGGACAATGCTTTGCATTATATTCTTCATCCATCATGGTATCTGGACTAGTCCCATCGTCATGACAATGAACCAAAACTGCAGAAGCACTCTCTTTTCAATTATCTAGGGTGAGAGATTCTGACTGGCAAAAAAACGTGTCCCACGCTCATGGCTTAGCAGCTGAAGCCCAGATAGTTACGCATATTATAAAATAAGCAATGCATGAGTTCAATCTCAGAGTTGAGACAAAAATTATATATGGCTAGGCTTTGCTTGGACATATTATTTTCTCCTGAAATAAATAAACTTGTCTTGCCATATAATTTCATTTAACGAGAGGGAAAAACTCAGAAAAAAATAATCTTTTTCCTCTCATTTAACAATCTGACATGTTTTGACAACTTCAAAACTATCATAAATTCACTTTCAGTTATTTAATAATTATAAAATTACTCCTGTCAAAATGGTAACTCTTTTTAAATGCCTCTTTTCTCCTTCTCCCTTCCTGGCTTTGCAAATTTTACCATGTAAAATTGCTTAAATATACAAAGGAATTCAGGGAAGAAGAATACATTTGAAGTCTAGATTTACAACACACAAGCAAAATAAGGGCCAAATTGTGGCAGATGACCTAAGTTTCCATAAGTGTCCAGAAAATGAAGTCTACAAGTCCCCTTGTCATGGCTGAATATGTAGCAGTTGGCCTGTAACAAAGGTGAGGACAATGTGGATTTATTCTAAACATCCCACCAAGCATCATGAAAATGCCTCTATGTGCGCACAACTAATGCAGTTAATAAGCAAACAGTCCCACAATCATTATCAAAATACTATTTTCCTGTTTACACTGTTTCCTGGATCTTTTCTACTTCTTCATTTTGTTGACAAGCTA
The DNA here is from genome assembly GCA_013401335.1 of Brachypteracias leptosomus. Lineage (NCBI taxonomy): Eukaryota > Metazoa > Chordata > Aves > Coraciiformes > Brachypteraciidae > Brachypteracias > Brachypteracias leptosomus. The sequence goes on along the minus strand of VYZX01008000.1, from coordinate 145,492 downwards.
CCAAACTAAGAACTGTGTGTTTTGAGTGGCTGTCTTTCACATCACAGGAATTATTACTGCTATTCCAAAACCAGCTCACTGAATGTTGAAGCCTGAGCGAAGAACATGTGCCCACCACCTCCAGCATGAAGAACTGAAGAATAACCAGAGCAACCACTAGCCANTTTCTACACTTACAGAGGAAACTATTGGGGTGTTGTGAGATGTGGCTTCCCAAAAGCTCCCTGAACAGCAATCCATTTTATTTTTGTATTATCTTCTCTGGAAGACCTACCCTTGTCAGGATTACATGTTATTTGACAAACTACAGATGAAGTTTGACTGATATCTAAGAAACTCAAATTCCATCAGCATTGAATTGTTTATGTGCTCAACCACACATAGCACACGCCCTTCCCACCAGAAGTTAAAAACATTTGGATAAACTTGTTCTCCAGAAACATATAGATCTTTTTAATCCAAAGTTTGTACAGTTCTAAATTAACAGTAGTTTGTTACATACATCTAGAAGTCTGAAGCAAAATAAGTATGAGCTCCTTTATTTTTAACGGGCTTACACAACATGTAAAGCATAGCTGTATCCATTTTAGAAAAGTCCTAAGAGAGTGCTGATGCCAATATTCCATTAGATTTAACTAGAACTGAAACCCCCAATACAGACTACATAAAACAATTTAAAACAACTTATTTAGATTCAGGGAAGCTTTAGGTATTAAATTACTCTGCCAGCAAAAAAGTTGTTATGGCTGTACTTTTAAAAGGCATCGCTTATACATATAAAACATGCCAGAAGTCTTTCAGGGTCAAGAAGAATCAAACATGGGTGTTGGAGGTGATATTTTCCATGATTATACATGTGAAAAGATGAACACAGGGACTACCAAGAAGGTAATGAATAAACACATGACCTTGATTGTTTTTAAACTGTGGAATTTGTCATGGACAAGTTAAGATCCTCTAAGGTGTGCAGTGGTTTTGCCCAGTCTGAGACAGACTGCTCCTCACCGTGTTGATCAAGCTCGCAAATCCCTGCTCTATCAGATTGTGCTATTTTACCCAATCCAAGAACCCAGTTTCTCCTACTGATATTTCAAATTATGAAAAGTTTGTTCTGTTAGGCCAGATGTGCAGGCCTAACCTGCAAAGCAAGGTCTTACCCATAAGACAGAAAGCATGGTCAGCCAAACTGCCTCTCCAGCAAGCACCAGTCCAGTCTGAGGAAGGCTGCTAGTTTCTGCCATCTAATACAGATAGTGAAATTAGTAGACTAGACTCCCCATGTCATCAGTGCAAAGAAGAGTTAAAGCCCCTAATTTATTAATTCCTAAAGCTGCTGGGTCAGTTGGTATAAATATTCCACAGCAATCTAGGTCCTTTGCCTCATGAGAACCAGAGCTATTCAGACTCTTCTAGTAGCTTGGCTGGTGTACATGAGAGTCAGTGATCCTCAGTCACCAGGCATCCTACCTCCTTGGTTTCTATTCAGCCAGTCAAGACAGGTATTAATCCAACAATGAAAAATATATAATGACACATATTTCCCCAGAAACTTTCACTCAGGTGCTGGCACTGTTACTTGCTGCCACTACCAGTGACAGAACAGTGGAATCACAGACTTTTTCCTTATCTTGGTGTTATACTGAAAATCTTCAAGTAGTGCAATTTATTACACTAATGAGTACTTCGGCATTTGTGGAAATACACACTTTGGAAGACTATCATTTCACATCATCAGATGATGCCATTAAAGACATCTTGTGTTTACATGACTGACTGTCTAGACAAAGCATGAGAAAATACTCATTATTAGTTACAAGTCAGCTCCTCCTCAATGCTGCATGTCACACCAACTGCCTTTTATTTTGGGCACTGGATTGCACCTGAAAGCAGCAGTGGGGGGGTGGGAGAGGGGAAAGAGGATCTCAGAAACTTCACACAAAATTAAGACCCTTCATCTCAAATACCTTCTTAGACGAGGTATATTATGTATTGAAATAATAAGCTCACAAGCAAAAT
>VYZX01008000.1:65709-124657 GCA_013401335.1 Brachypteracias leptosomus | reverse complement strand
ACACTGAAACAGTACAGGGGACTCCCAAAGGAACCTGTTTGGATCGGAAGATGATGATATATGCTAGCTGCTGATCATCTTTCACCATCAGATCTGCAATCAACTGTTTTAAAGAACAGTATCAGAACATCTGCATCATCATATTGTTTTGTGGCAAAAAGCCCTCCAAAACCCAGCAATTACATGCAACAATGTGCACACATCCCAGACTTGTAAGCAGACATATTTAAAAACCAGCAGCTTCACTGTAATGACCAAAGGAAACAAAAAAAGGCTTTGATTTTGGTTCAGCAAGCATCAATTTCTGCAGCAGAATCCCCTTTGGGTAATTCATCAAGGCATCTATTCTATATCTAGTGCGGCAAGACAGCAAAAACATTTACAGCTTCCAAAAAGAAAAACACTTCTGACAAAACTGTTAAGCATTCTTGGTGATTGAGTAATAGACATTCTTTCAAGACTGTCTTGAACCAATGCCCCAGACAAATCAACGCAATCATATTTGCTGGTGTCAGGATGAAATCAACGCATCATGATTTTCTGTATTCCTTCAAGAAAAAGCAGGCTATTTTGCAGCATCCACAAAGCTCTTTCTGAAAGAATACAGAAGCTAACTAAGGAGAGGAGAGTTGGCTCTGTGTGGCTCTATGGGGGCATGCAGGCCGATACCTGAAACAAGCAGCATTTCTGGCTTTGGAGCTTTTACAGACTCTTAAGAGTGGTTTGAAGCAAAAGCTTTAAGGCAGCATAAACTGAAGAATTCTGCTTTTACCAGTCTCTGAAGATTAAATACCATTCCTTTTCTTCCTCAAAATGAAAGGAATTGGAAATTACTCCTCTACTAATTAAAATGTCAGAGGAAGAAGCCTGGCTGGTCAGCTGAGAAGCAGCATACAAATCCAATCCTTATTCCACCAAGACACGGTTTTTCTCTGCAGAGGAGTCTGAAGAGGGCAAAGAAAGACTCTGCTTTTCATACTAAGCTCTCAATGAAAGTTTCATGCACAGATTCACCCCCTGTGCAGCAGTCTTGCTTATTAAATATAGAAAATCCAAATACAGATTTTCTTCTACAACCAGAGAATAATGTAAAGAAATATGCAAGTAAATTAACAAACAAGATGAGCATTCTACAAAATACTTTTAAAATTTAACACAAGAGACACAAATAGTATTTCCAGGGAGGCCAGTGTCTCACTTCCACATTTGCAAGTGGACATTAAAGTGCTCACATTGACTGTAAGGAATTCAGAAAAGCAAAATATCCATTCATTACTGCACAGACCTCCTTTAAAGATTGTAAAGGATTTTGCTTTTGTTTCTGAAGATGCAATTTAGTCTAATGGCAATTTCAGTGATCTAAATGAATGAGATCAACAGAAGATCTCTTTCTGTAGGATGCTAGAGTAAGGAGATCCTACAGCACCATGGAAGGATGAACTTAACTGATGTGGAGGACCAAATAAATTCTAGAAACTGAGTTTTATTACTCTCCTCCCTCTGCCAGTAGAGAAATGAAAACTAAAACCATCCAAGGTCAAAGACATGGCAAACTCTGTTGCAAACCAGTTTCCAAAAAGAAAATCAATGACTTTCTAAGCTATTTAGTGACAGTGCCATCTGACCACACTGGATGTCTAATTATACCTTTTTTTTACATACATAAATGAAGTTGCTTTAATTAGCATCTTTCAGCTTTCTTTACTGTGTTAGTAACTCTCAAAGTCCCTATGGTTCACTCAACATTTCTTGGTGTGTACTTTCAAAACTGATACAAACTCTGATTCCTTCCAAAAGAACAAGATTATCACATCTTTGATTTTTAAAGATTGTTTTTGTACGCTGTAGTGTTTATACTTTAAAAAGTCAAAAATAGTTTACCTTGTACGGTTCCAGGCAAAGAAAAGTAGCTAAAAGAAACAGGAACACTGTCCACAGAAAATGACCTCTTCTAAACTTTGGTTAGCAAACTTTCTCCTCAATAGAATACAAATAAGTGCAATCAAAGCTAGCAGATATAATTACGCAATCAACAATTATGTAGTGAAATGGACTGGAAAAATAAAATTAAACCAAGAAATGTTAATTTGTATTTCCTAACCATGAATGATGCGGCTGGTGCTCTGCAAGGCGCAAAATCTTTAAAAACCCCTGTTATCTTAAAGATTCAAGGAATGATACAGGAAAATCACATACAGGAACATCTATGGAGATGGCATTCATTTGGATTATAAAACAGCTACAAGGAAAATTCAAAGCTGTGTACACATGCTTGTTGCCCTGGCTTAAAAGGGCTACCAGAATATATTTGGAACACACAGTTTAAAAGCAAGAATAAAATCTGGCTGTATTTTATTGATACGAGTGTACACATTTTCCAAACTGTAATCTTGCGGCAGGAAGACTATTTGAGTTGTGTGTTTGCATGACTCATAGAACACATATTAAGGAGAGAGCTGAAAAAAGGAAGTGCCCTGTATCACTAAACCAGGAGATTACTCCTTTAGCAGGATGTGGTTTCAAAACAGGAGCACATTATGACAGTGAACCCAGCATCCCTAGAAGAATCAGAGAGAAAGAGGAAACTACAAGAATCTGTACTGGAGATGCACAGAAAGGGTATCAAGTTAGATTTTAAGAGATGCTTTCTGAATGACTTATAGAAGACAGAATAGTGCATTAACACCAAGAAGAGAAAAGATGTATCAATGAGATAGAAAGTGCAATGGAATTCTAAATGTAAAACATACTCCTGCTTCTTGAATCATCATTTCAAACTTCTCTGCAGTTAAGCATATGCAAATCCCATTTCCTCAAATCTCGATTCATTACAGCAAACCCCTTTTTCAAACCAAGAATGATACAGGTCTGACCCTACACCAGATCAGCATGAACTTCAAGCCACATGCTTGAAGGGTTACCAATATATGTTTTCCTCCCCTATTCCTCAGCCTCTCCTCCAAGAGGTGATCAATACTGATTCCTTTTACTGTTCTATTTCCATATTTCTTTTGGTCCTTGGTGGCTCAGTATTGTCAACATGCAAAAACTAACCGGAGCTTGTTACAGTCTGCTTCCAAAGAGATGTCCACAATGAGTGAGAACCATACGAGTAGTACCTTTATAATTGCATCCACTGCTGACAGTATTTCCTTTCAAACTTCAGAAAGATTTCCTGCCACCTTTGACTTGCATTTTGTGCCCATTTAAAAGCATGGTTAAGTTGGGTTAAGTTGCAGGCACTGTTCCAGAACATATATCCACATTAATACTTCAATAGATGGGTGGATAATTTCAATTAAATCAGATGTGTGGGTCCTACCATGTAGTTCCTCCTAATGAAAACTTCACAAGATTGCCGGATCCCAAGAGCAAGTAAGAAGTAGAAATAAATGCACAACTCATTATGCAACATCATGGAAAAGCTCAAGTTTAAGTCTGTAGCTTCATGTTATAGGAATTTGGGAAGGAGACTTTTAGAAGCTGGACCAATTCAGTGTCTATTTGACACTACAGCCTTGAACCAGCTGCAATAACAATACTACCAGGTGGTGAGCTGCAGCAAAGGGACAGAACCAAGAGGTCTGTGAATCTCCAGCTGAAGTGGCTCCTCAAAACCAAGGTCTCCAGAAACTCGTTGTCTCAAGTTCTTACGCAATTAATGCTCACAATAAGGCTATTTCTCCACACTCTGCCTATAACTGGCAGTAAATAAGAAATTATTAGTGGAAAAAATAAAAGCACCCAACAGCACAGAGAAATAAATTCAGCTTTGGTACATGGAAGCACAGCTTCTTGAGCTATCAGGGGAAAGAGATGAAGCCCTTTCGGCCAGCACCAAGCCTGAGAATTCTGCTCTTCTATCAGCATGCAAAAACAAAGTTCATTCTGCAAGTTACAGACAAAGTAATGGTTTCAGATCAGATTCAATGAATAAGTAACTTTAGGTGCCTAGAAGCTCAACACTACTGAAATTTCCCCCTGAAACACAACACAAAAGCCAGTGCCATGGACTGCTCTGCTCTCCACTACAGTACACAAGGCTGAAGCACCTCACACTGGGTATCCAAAACAGCTAACGGATCCAGCAGAAAAATGAATCATCATGCACACTGAAGTGATGTCCGTGCCCTTCTGCCTCAAAGTTTGTGCAGTTAGATGAAGTTGCCAGGGATCTGTCCAATATGATATCTTCAACAATGGAAATAACACTACCTTTCAGGATAACCTGTTTCAGTGTCTGACCATCCTTATGGTAAAGAATTTTTTTACTGCTGTCTACCTGGGATTTATCATGGCCCATTACTAGTGCTTGTTGCCTCTCATCCTACAGCTACACACCTCTGAGAAGAGTTTGGCTCCATCCATCTTCTCTACACCCTCCCATTAGGTAGCTCTAGACAGCTCATGACAGAAAAGAGATATTGTGTTACTTATTAACTGCCTACAGTTCACCAACAGGGGAATATTGGAGATAAGATGCTTTACTCCTGCCTTTCAAGAATCTCAAGAAATCGCAGACATGGGATCCACAGCACTACTCCCTCCTCCAGAAAAGATGTCCATATCCTCACCTTCAGAAGAATGGCAAGTGGAACCGGTTTGTGTAAGATAGCTAGGCAAGATGGAAGAAATGAGCTTTGATTTTTTTCAAGTCCTTTGAGTGGAAGTCTCGCTCTGGAAATGAAAAACATGAATTCAAATCCTCCTTCTGCTTGTTCAATCTTAGGTCTATAACCTATTCCCTCGGCAGTGGGGAAAGCTACTGCCCAGCAGCAGCTAATTCTGAATGAGAGTAATCTTCATCCCTCATGTCCTGCCCAAGAACTGAGCAGGAAACATTTCAGGAGGGACCAAGGCCTGAGATCAACAGCAGCAAAGATGAAGTGGCTCTTGCACTGGTCCTGCTCTTTGCCTGGTGACTCTTGCATACAATAGGCAGAAAGAACAAATTACACCACTGTTGTGCCAGTTCAGACACCATCATTTTATGCTGTCATCAGCTGCCTGATCACACAGGTCAACGCTGAACTCAGCAACCCCCCCCTCGGAAATCTTCTTTCAAACAATCCTGCTACAGGTCCCTGTGGGCCCAGCTCCTCCACTGCCCACTGTGGTGCCAGCATTGCCTGCTGGACACAGAGGACAGAGATGGCTCCCTCAGTGGCCCTTCACACGGAAGGACACCACCAAGAGAGCTCAGCAAGATGTGACCAGCCCCAACAGAGGCCACACCCAACAGGAAGCTCCTCTAACTGATTGGCTTCTGGTTGATATAATCCTGGCCTTGCCCACCACTCCAACTATGACCACCTGGGTGAACACAGAGCCACAAAATCACAGGTGAGCCAGGTTCTGCCTCTGGAACTGGAAGCAAGTTGGGGAAACAAAATATTCTACGAGGTTGTGACTCATCCACAAGTGAACTCCAACTCAGGGCCCACAACTCAGGCCCCAGCACTTCAACCGCAAGATGCAACATGCTGCAGATGGCTGAGCTCCTGAGGAGCTCAGCCAGTGAATATAGATAGCATGGGACAGCACAGCAAGGGCTTCACCAGTTTCACAGAGGAACTGCATGAATGTGGACTTAGCATAGCAGGATGCTGAATGAAATCAGCCTTGCCAAGCAGACCAATATGGCTAGACTGTGTCTGCATACAAATAAAAATCCAAGCACCGCTGTGTCCTATGGATTTCCCAATTTAATCTCTACTTGCCTCAGTATTGCTGGCTCTGTGCTCTGTTTTACACAACACACATTTCTGGGAACAAAAAGTAAGCCTACACTTGTGAAGAGACCAATGTTTCTGAATACGTGTTGTGCTTCCTCCAAGATTATCTACCAGATCCAACTGTGCAAATGACTCAGACACAGAAATGCTTCAACCCCAAAAAGCCATAGGTGTGAGCTCAGTATTGGTCTGTTTAACTCTATCGATACTGAGACAGAGCTTAGCATGCACAGATGCAGCTTGACATGCTTGGGAAACTTTAAAGCTGTAACAGTGATGCTTCTGGAAAGAGGAGAGAGTTGGGGCATGCAGTTGTGGGTATGGAAGCCAGGTACTGCTTCAAGTGCAGAAGTCATCTTGTGCACATAGCTTTAGCCTGTGACCTGGTAGTGACAGATCAGGTCTCAGCTGATTTTTTGTAGTTATCCTACACTCATATAATCACCTGGTAAAAAAAAAGGATGCAACAAACCAACCAGAAAACTGATAACAGGTATATGTACAGGTCCTAAAATGGACCAGGTATCATGTTTTCTTCTATCACAGATGTATCAACTTCTCTATTTGGACTTTTCAAATTGTCATATCACATCACTTTAGAGTTTATTGGAATTCAATTTTTTTTTTAATTGTATATACAAAGATTACATTGATTTGCAAGCTATGATGATCATGCCTTAAACATAGGAGTGTAGAGTCAAAAATCTCCAAATCAAGATGTCATCAGTGATAAACACCCTACACACACACACACACACACACACACACACACCAATGAAGTATCAGTCCTCAGAAACTGACTTGTTAGTTCCTCTCCAGCTAAGGGTCTGAATTGAAAAACACTAAATCTTCACAGGAAGGAGTGTTTGGGACCCTGCTTAAAAATATATATATATTAAAAGCTATTCTGCAACATAATCTGCACCCCATGACATGTTAGTTACTTTCCATGCATAGGTAGCAAGTTGGAGTTCACAGCCCCATAGGTTGCAAATAAGAGCAATAATGTCATGCAGACTTTGGAATTTATTACTACCATAAAACAAGAAAAAATTTTCATACTTTGAAAAGCCAGTCATAAAATGTCATCTCCCAAAGCCTACAATACCTATATGAAAAACCCAGCCACCCATAGCCCTCTTAGGGAAACAGCTTTTCAGTCCTATCTGAATCCTGAAGAAGATAAAGTCATTATGTAGGATGATTGGAATAATGATGCAAGGTTAACAATCAGACTTAAGTATTTCCAGACACATTTTTCCCATTTGGCAGGAAACTTGTTTTGTAAGACACAGAATTGTCCTAATATAACAGCATAGCAACTGCAACTTAGAACAGGTCAGTTAATGGACTGTTAGGAGACTTTTGCTGTATAACAGCATTTAGACGCATGTATTTAAAAAACAGGTGGATAATCCAAATGTTCAGTTACTAGGACACTCACAGTTATGTCCATGGCAATTTTGTTTCTGTTCTTTAAACAAATCATCACTTGCAAGCACTAATGTTAAAACCAGAAAGCCAGTCTAGTACACAGTGGCTATAAATGCCAAATCAATTTTCAGCAGATAATAAAGTCCATGTTTTACAATCAGCAATGCACTGTTTTATTACCCAAAATGTAAGCTAATAATATATAGCTCTGCTAAATGGAAAATGCAGATATGCTGTTAAGAAACAGGCTGGCTGTGAGATGATGGATCATTTCTGTTGGGACCTTCTTAAAGCTATGTGCAAATGTTTTGAAAATATCACATGATGTGGCCATGTGTTAAAAATTACAGCCAGTTAAGTTCTCTGCTAAGAAAAATATGTGGGCAATTTATGAAATGCACTCCAGGATGGAGATATCTTAAGTAAAACCAGATTTTGAAAACAACCCCCTTTTTTTTTTTTGAAACATGAACTTAAAAAAAAAAAAAGTTGCAGCCACATCTGGAGAGCAGAAGTAAAGAAAGGGTGGTCTGACCTAATACCAGGCCATCTTCTGAAAGAGCAGCATTATTTCTGGGCTACAATGACTGTGATCACTGATTGTCCTTTTAAGGAAACCATGCTGAATACTGCCATGGGCAATAATAAAGCATTTTGTAGGCCAACATCTGTTCTTTGAAAGTACTATAAAATGACTGATAGATTTGTAATGTTTCATAAATAAAGTCTGGAATAAACAGTTCTAAAAAAACCCCACATTCACAGTAATCAGACAAACCGGTTTGCTGTATTAGATTTGAACACTGCTCCCCCAGCATCAATTACTTAGAGATAAACACTTCCTAGAGTTCACTACATAGAATGTCAAAATGGTTAACTTGGTTACTGCAAGCTGCATGTTAACGGGATTATCTTTCTAGAGACTTTCTCAGAGTTGCAGCAGTGCCTTAACAGGGATCTGAATCGCTTCTGCAGCGTTTCATTAGCTAGCCTCGCTGCTGTCGCTCTGCCCCGACTGGGAAGCAAGGAGGTGAGCAGCCACTTGCAATTAGAACAGTACGAGCAGCTCGTCTTTGAAGGGCAAATTTAGTTTGTGTAAAAGTGTTATCGCTACACATAAACCAGAACCTGCCTTTATTACTTCCTGTTCTTTCCTTAAAAGAAGGACTTCAGATGTCAGAATCACTAAAGGGATGCTTCTGAAATCAAGACTTCACACATACACAAAAGGCACTGACATAATATCAGATTACATAAAAATACACATCCTTTTAATCTCCTGTACATAATGTGCTTACTTTTAAAATACGAAATCTGCCCCAGATGGCTAATAATGCCCATTTGAAAAAACCCAGCACCACAATATTAAAGGGCTAAAATATGCTGTGAACAGATTGAGAGGCAGTTCATCCTAGAGGAGAGTAAAAAAGTGCAGATGGGTGTCAAAAATAGCCAAGTGTCAGATCTGTTCAAGTATCTCCATTCTGGCACATGCTCCCAGTCACAGCTGTTAGTGTATTCTCTGTATCCAAGTGCAAGGTTTTCTAACACTCTGAGCTGACATTAAAACACACTTCTTGCTTGCTACTGCTTTAAAAGAATGCTGAAAATTAAAGATTTGTTTAATGGTAAAGCTTAACGAGTATTGATAAGGGTGTACACATTCGAGTATAGCGCATGCCATTTTGATTAAAGATGCATAAAATTTTAACCAGCAGGTAGATTAAGTAATTTAAATGCCGAAGGCTTAATAGGTTTTCAAAAACCTCCACTCTAGGCATTCCAACACTGTTTGCCAATAGCCCCAAATAATGCACACAAGAATCAAAACTGACAAGATTGTATCATTTTAGCACATTTAAATATCTTAATAAAACACAGAAACAGTAAACCGCATGAGAAGATGAGTTTCATACAAATATAAGGGAAACATCAGTGGATTTAAATTACGCAGAATGCAGTTTTCCAAATTAACGAATTACCATATTTCTAATGAAGACCACATTCCCAGGAATGTAATGCATGCAAATCAAATTTGACGTTTAAAGAGTTAAATTGACCTTTCATAGTCCTCAGTTGTTATCTATGCAAATTAATTTGCCCATATTTCAACCATATAAATCCTCTTAGCCTTGTGCTTTGAGCAAACAGAGCTCACTTTCTTGTTACAACCAGAGGATCAGCAAACATACCAGCAGTAGGGTATGACCATGTATAAAAATACTAAAAGGAAAACATTCATCCAACAACTGGCAATACCTAGATGCAACTGTGGTTGCAGCAAACTGGCAGATACTGTTTCAAAACACCATCTGCGAGGTGTACAGACTCTCTGTGATCGAGCGTAGCCTCTTCTGCTTGTCCTAACCAAATAATCCACAAGAACCAGCCGGCTGTAGGATCTCTAACCCTGTCTTTTTTTATCCAGAGACACAGGCTGCTATAATCAGGCACATGACTTTCTTCAGTCCTTACTAAAGGGGACAAAAACCAAACAAAACACAACAAATTCAATCCACTCAGTAGTGGTCAAGCATCTCAAAAAACCCCTCAGACAAATCACCCTGCAAAGAAGCACCATTTTCACTGGCAACAACACTTATCAATTAGACAAGCTGTCATAAGATCCAAAGATAATATTTTCCTGAGGAAACCGACCTATTAAAATTTCCAGCTCCACAGCAATTCCTCTAATTCAGCAGATTTTTTTATTGTTTTATTTTGAATCAACATATTTCAGTGATCTGCCTGGTGACAGTTAAGGACTACAATTTAGGACAATGCTGAAATAATTTGTTTTATAAATCTCCTTCACTTTCTAACATAAACAGCTTTTCACAGAGATAATTTCAGCTGATGAGTGAATGCTGTGAATGATCTCTACCGACCAAATGCCTGCAGATTCAAGGTACAGCTGATAGTCATGAAAGCCAGCCTGAAGCTGTATTTCTCTTTGCTAAAATTATCTCCGTGCAGAGACCCGCACCCACAAAGCCAGTGACTTTCTGCTATTTCTATCCCTTTTCATTGAAACATCCAGTCCTGCTGTAAGTATCATCTCTGGCAGTTGCCTCGCACAAATTCCCCTCCCCCAAACATATACACAACAGAATTAGCATCCACGATTGCTTCGTACCCGTATCAGCTTGCAAATCGCCCTCTATATTACAAGAGGGAAGAAAAAAAAAAAAAAAAGAAAAAAATACTATCAAAAAACAATTAGCATTTCCTCATTTAAAACCGAAAAAGCTGCAATAATTTCAACTCACCAGGCATCCTTGGATAAAATATACCACACTGTAAATGGCTTTCTCCTAAAAGCAAGCTTATTTAGGGCTCAGTGCCTCCTGTTCTGGAATGAACAGAGAGAAGCGAGGAGGGCCATCAGAACTGGCTGTGGCAGCGTAGCTGGAGGCAGGATGCTGGGCGCGTGCGTTTGCCAGGCAAAGACAGATGGAGAGCTGACACTCTGTATTGCACTTGGAGCAGAAATGTGAATGATGACAGGAGCACATGTGGCCTTGAACCCAGCCCTGTCTCTTCAGGCAGAACAATGACAGGGATGTGTGTGCAAATTATCACAACCCTGGCTCCCCTCAGCTGACTCCTTTTACTCTACCTTTCACACCAAGTTCCAGATGACCAAAGAATAGAAAATAAAATGCAGAGTGATAAGCTAAACACTGAATTATTCATTTTTTTCTTTAAAAGTTAACCCTTTCTTCTGCTGACAACACATAAGAAAAAGAACATTGCTTTGAATCAGCTCTCATCTAAAAGTGGAAACAAATTCATTCTTTATTTTAACACTCACAATTTTGCACTCCATAGGACTATGTTTGTTTATTTAGCTGGAAATTCAAAATGTGCACAAGGATATCTGAGAGGCCCCCCTCCTCTTCCTCCCCTCCCCACACTTTTGTCATTATTATTCTGTTTTACTACAGTGAACAGAGTATCAAAATCACTCCCTTTCTCAGATTCTCAGTAGTATGTGTAAAATAGAACACACTTAGAAAGCAGACCACTTTTATTTTACTATAGTGCTTTTAACCCCCTGGGATTCCTGCATTGATATGTTCCAAACACTTGCAGCTTACTCTCCTTTACCTTGCATGATGATCCATGGGGGATGAAAACAAAATCTTCCCTGTAAACCTTTTTCAAAAGCTAAACAATCATGTCCTCCCAATTTCTGATTTTGCACACCCCTTAAATGTTTATCCTTCACATGAATAACATATGCCTGGCTAGGTTCAATGCACTCTTCTCTATTAAGCTTTAATGGACACCATGATACATAAAACTACAAGTCTTTGTTATAGTGCTTTATCTAAAGCTGGCTATTTTCTTCTCAGCAGTCCCTCTTTAGTCCTTTGTAAAACATCTTTGCCTCTTAGGAGAAACATACGCCTGACTCGTATGCCTTCTGTGGCACGTATAGCCTTGCACAAAATTCCAGGCACAAGGAATAATATCCTCTTTTATAAAACTCTTCTGCCATTCAGCACTTGCAAAAGCTTCTCCCCTTAGTAATGAGCATTTCTTCAGCAAGAAGGTCCTGGTTCTGACTTTGCCTTTGCAGTATACATTTAAACCCATATAGAAAGGCAGTGATTCTCAGTCAGATCATCAGGAGCTTCATTCTTGTCAGGGTAAGACTCATCCTTTTGTACTTACTTATGCATCCCCCTAATTTTGTGTTATGCCATCTTCTGCCTCTACTATGCACAAACAACTCTGCTTTAAGGCCTTCCTCTTCCTTCCTCTAGCTGCCACAGAGCCTGATAAAGATCTATTTAGGAAAAGGACACACATGTAAAATTAAGCAAAAAATAACAACTCTTCCAATATCCAGACTGAACTCACTAATGTTTCTCACTTAAAGCAAATAAGTCACTTAATTTACTGATATTTCCACAATAACTTTTAACACTAAGTGCCACTCTTAAGCTTCACCTACATAGGAGAGAGACACTCAACACAGGACTGGCAAACTCCAATCAATCAAAGAAGAGAAGAAGCAGCTCCCCTCACCCCAGTAAACACCCCAGCACTGGAAATCTAGCGCGTCAGCTACTTGAGGCATGCCTTTTCTTCATCTGCATCAGATATCTACAGTAATGAAGTTCTCTATAATGGATTTTTGAGTGTCAGAGAGCCCAAGAGAAACATGAAAACATTTTCATGACAGACCACATTCATAAAGAAGGGGAAAAGCAGAGGGGGGGAAAGGGACACAAGCAAAGTCTGTGCCACTGAACCTTCAAAGAATTTACCATTCTTATTGTTTTATTATTTGATACACTATTTAAAACCAGTCAGTTAGTATTGTATTTGCTGTGTTGTTTTTCTCCTTTAATGCTGTACTCTACATGAAAGGAGGAACATTTTCACAGTTGGAAATGCAACCTTTCATCAACATAGATGCAGCCTGAATCAGCTTCAGAGTAGAAAGTAACGTGTCAAAGGTATGATGCATTTTAATAAAACGGAACAATATTCACTCTTAAAAGAAGGTCTTAATATCAGTACATTGTAAATCCACAGACCACGGCTCACTAAATTGAACTTCCATATGCTGTGCGATTATGCATCTTTTTTTCTGTGTGTAAAAAGCCTTTTTAAGCTGTTATCTGACTACAGTAATTGCCACTTAAATTGATCCACGTCAACAAAACCTGGATCCCTGGAGATTCTCACCTAGAAGTCTGCTTGTGGAAGGGGCTAACAGAATGCCTGTGCATCTGAGACTACTTCAGCATTTTCTCAAGCAGCCAGCTGCATGAATAGTTTTTCCCTCTCATTATTTAATACACTGAGGCAGGCTGCAACCCATTTGGCAGTCCTTCCTGAATAAATATCTGTGGATATTTATTCGCTTTCCCCACCCCACCCCCATTTTTAATGCAGTCACTTAAAACTTGTCCTAACAGTTTCTGCACCATATCTGAAATTTTAGCAGGCCAAAGGTGGACATCCCATTCTGTAAAATGGTTTAGTTCCTGCTAAGAAAGGAAAGGCAGTGGTTTTAACATAGGAACAATTTAGCTGTATTACAAGAGTCGGTGCTATGTGTAATACCAAAATGAAAGGGAAACAAAGAGAGTAAAAAATCCAGAAGATAATCTTTGGCCAGTTTTCTTTATAGTGCACGTTATGCTACACCTTCCTGGGTAGGAATCAGATCCTTCTTTGACAATCAATCAAAACACTTTACACAATAATTTTAAATAATCCTCTACAACTTTTACTTTTGAAAACAGGTAAAGACGGCAAAATGGTCTCCATACTCATATATTTGAAGGGGAAGAAGTAAGATTTTTATGCAGGGGATAAGGTCACTAAGACATGGATCTGATGGAAAAGAGAAATTGTGAACAATCACCATTTGAAAATACAGAGATTGCCTTTTGCACAAACCTAGCTTAATAACAGGGACTGGAAGTCCACTGAAACGCATCTGTAGTTAATGAAAGCTCTCTATTAACAATGAAAGAAGAATTTAACTCAAAGCTTTTCTGTAGGACTTCTCAACTTCCCACTCTACTTAGAGCAGACTGTTGTGATACATTGTGACTTCACACAGTGGGTATTAAGTGAGTTAATTCAAAGGAGCTGAAACCTCATTGATCCTAATTGAAAGCAATACACCCAACCAAATAGTTTTCTACCCCATCTGCTCTGGCCTGCCACCAGCTATTCAATACAAGAGAATTAATAGTTTCAGATATTCTAACCGACCCAATAAAGGCACTCATTTAAGCAGGACTGCATTAACAAAGTGAAAAAAACAAGGGCAAAATGGGTTCAAATGGAGCATTTTACTCCTAGTTGGCTTTAACAAAGCTGAATAATGCTTATTCTGACTTTTTATGTGCAAGACTTGATAAACTGAATGAGAAGGCACTCAATGATCAGTCAACGAGCATTGATGAATGGTCATTAGGACCCCCCCAATCTCAGGGAAGGCCATTCCACAAAGTGGCACACCAGCTTGAAAGGGCGGACTCACTAATGTCCAGATTTCCCCGCTTGCTTGTTCCACTTTCACTTTCAGACCACTGGCCACCAAATGAGGCTGACATATTGGAAAATAATCTTTTATGGGCCAGTGGTAAATAAAAATGGAGGCATTAGCTGGGCTTTCAAATTCAAATCTGCTAGTTTTGTCAGCCCCCAAACGTTTTGATTTTCCACCCAGCTGGAAGCTATTAGTGTTTTCTTAAGGCATCCCACTGACAGGGCAAACCCACCTAATGTGTGAGCTGTAGAGCTGATGGGAGGAGGGGGGGTACACAACCACTTCTGGATTGCTTTCTGAACTTGATTCAGTTGATTGTCCAGCCAAAGTACAGTAGAGATGACACCTTCAGGAGAAGCTCACTAACTTCTTGCTGCTCAGTATCTCCTATCACCTGGTGCAACAGTAGTCCACCTAGGACTGCAGTGGGTACCTTCAGCATGACATTTTGCCATGACATTGTACCTAGCCTCCCTTGTTTTTACTGCACCACTGCAAAAGTGGTTCTCAAGCTATGCAAGAAACACATTTCTTTATAAACTTCTAATTCTTTGCTTGGAAACGGAATTAAAATATTCCAATAAGAAACATGCTGGTACCTCTTAATGCACGCAACAAAAAACATTTGCCAGATAACACAACATTTCCCAAAGCATTTCCTTATTGTCAAGGCTTTCTGGACTTCTGAAAAAAGACTAATGGGACCCTTAAAACATACATAGCTCTGCGAAAAGCAGAATAACTGAGATTATCTACACAAGTACTCAATGGCTGAAAGCCAGAGCCACCAAGCTGAGAAAAAAATTTTCTTGGTTGTCTAAGAGAAGCTGTTTATCATGCTACCTCTATTACTGGATTAAAATAATTTGAGGTGAGAAAGCATTCATCTCTTTTTTTAGTTAGGAAACTTGTAAGTCATAATCATAAATTAGTCCTCTAAAGAGGATTTCAAGTCATCTGTTAAGAAAAGGCAACCTCGGCAGCGGCTCAGACTTGGCAACCTAGATTGCCTGTTGCTTTTCGATCAAAAAAGTGCCAAAAAAATTCATTCTTGTTGAATGCTGTCAGAAATCCCAGCGTCATTTCAGGTGTATTTCAGGTTTTAAAACCCTGAAAATATACATAAAGATCTATCACGGGAGAAGAATAGTGCCACCAAAGATTAACTGACTCAGAATGAGGGCCAATATAGTCTTATGCTCTCTGTATACATTTTAGTAACAACACTCGTGGACAAGCTCACATATATGTCCCTGTTTTGGTGTCTATTTCAATTGATCTGGGCTAAACCAAGTTTTGCTTTGTATTTGTTATTAAATCCTGTATTTTCTATGATGTGGGTAAAGTAAAATAGAATTGACTGTTAATTTGTATCATCATTCAGATTCGAAGGAATCTGAAGTACCATCTGAGCACAGACATCAATGACGCACCTTTAAAAAATTTGATAATGATTTGATATTATTTCTGAAAGGACACAAGAAAATATAAAAGATGTTGTTTAACTGACAGGAGAAAGAACACATTCATTGTGACCAAGTGAAGCCTGGATAAGAATATCTGGTCCTGCTGAACTAGGGTCATATTTTAAGATTCAAAAAGAAAAAAAGGAGAAAACAATAAAAAAAGCAAAAGGAAAAAACAGGTTTCAGGCTATCAGTTGCTTTTTGACTTGAAGCTCCGAGTGTTTGCTCATTTAACATGGGTAGAGAAACTTCTCCTGCTGTAGTATATTAACCCTAGTTTTGACCTCTAATTGATGCCTTTTCAATGCATAGGATTTTCATAATAAAGATAACGTGAGAGCATATTTGTGTGAAAGCCTATCTACCGCTAGCCATAAATTCGAGCCTTGCATTTTTTTGTAACATGTCAATATTTGTGACACTAACTAAACATATTTTATTCATTTGACAAGGACTGTTACATTATACTGAAAACTTTTGTTTCAATGTCACCACCTCCCCATTTTGACTGATGGTGAGTTAGTTTTGTTAAAACGCAAGAGGTGATAGCGTATGCTCCAGTGAACTTTCCCTCCTCTCAGCACCAGAGACAAAAACCTGCAGCTCTGCTCTGTGCTGGCAGCCATCTGGCCAGCTTTCGCTCAATGCCTGCCCCACACCACACTGCAGGCAAAATTTCAGGGCTCTAGAGCTCTGTGGAGCTATTCATGACATACCAATTTCACATTTTCTGCTTGTACGCTTGCAACAATAAATGCTAATGAGGACTATGAATGACATTTTTAAAGACAATAAAAAGGTCTCCAAATCCCTTGCATATGGAGACACTATTTTCTAAACTTCACCTTCTGTTAGGGAGCCATTACATTCTAAAGGAAAAAAATAACCTAAGGAGAACAATGAGATGATCAAAGCATAACCGAGTCCTTACGAATTCCAAAGAAAACAATGTTTGCAAAGCTGGCTTAATGACAGACAGATTTTATGCCGATGTAGAGCGGTAACACTTCAGCGCAGGAATTCTCTTTTTCAATAGCACTGCTACTTATCAGAGGGGCTCACAAACTGAGGGGGAATCCATAGCAAATCCTCACATTCTGTGGTCACATATGTCCCCACAAGACATAGACTTGAACTTTTAAATTATTAATCTCTAGACGAGTCCAACAGTAAACTGTTATCATTAATTGATTTGGAATGCCATGCTTTAACAGAGATTACTGCACTGATCAAGTGTGAGATTACTGCACAGAAAAGTGTGGCCAAGAGAAATATCAAATTTTGTTTTCTTTCCCCAAATCTGCCTTTTGCAATGCTATTGCTACTCCAGTTGGTGGGGACTTTTTTTTAAAGTTGCCTTTAGTCTTGATACTGTGTTTTATACTTAATTAAAGACAGCTTCTCCTTATTAGCAAAGATTAAAAACACTTTCAGGAAAATCCACCAGGTGGAGCAAATACACAGCAATACAAAACATTTATTTATGCTCATACTGCCATTTTCAACATATTCTTACCCCTTGACCTCCCTTCTTCACCCTTTGTCATATATTGATCAATTTGTACTTATTTACTACATTTAAAATGGTACAAAAGCTTTGTTCAAAGGGGCCTCAATACAAGGCTTTTGTTGCTGATAAGATTCAATACAAATTTGAAAACCTCAACAGTCATCAGATATATAAGAGAAAGAATAATATTAGTCAACATATATATATATTCAACAATATATGGATAATATCATGCTTGAAAAATGAACTGATAAGCATTCAGAAAATCAAGCTTAGTCTTATACCAGACAGCAAGATCTTCACACTGGCCTTCACTATTCTGGGCTGGAAACCAGGCCATTCTGCATGCCTTGTTATGTTTTTATGTACTTGGTAGTGCCAGTAACATCACAGCAGTTCCATTGTACAGTATGTTAGTGTTTACTATTAATGCTTTTATTTTAGTATGACATCCGTCAACTACTGAGTAATTTCAAGAGTGCAGTGAATGAGGACTATAAATAAATGTTTGCGCATAACTAGGACAGCTAAGCATTATTTCCCCATTTAAAGTATTTGCTTTCCAGAGCCAGGTGAGAAAGCCACTTCCTCATCAAATATTTTAACTTTCCCTGACAAATAAGAAGGTCTAATGGCATAAAGGCAGGGGGCACCTTTTTACATGATGATAACTAAGTCCTAACAGAAAAGTGGTTATGGATGAGTCTTCTCACGGTTATAATAGGACAACCCACTGGCAGACCCTGTAATTGCTAAAATGGCAAAGCAATATTACCAAGTGAACTGCTCTAATGCAGTTCAGTCTCTTGAAACACAGCAGAATCAGTACACAGACTCATTCAACCCTTGATGATGGAAAAGCATTATCGTTTGAGCCACAAAGGAAAGGTACTGATTTTAGTCAAAGCAATCTTCTTCTTTCCATTGTTTCCTTAGTTACACCTGCCATTGCGTTTTTCTCTCACTTATCCATTCAGTATCTTCTGTCTTTTCTCTGCCATCATGTCTACTCCTTAAGTTCTTGATCCTGGGACCAGCTCCTCACCCTGCTATGCACGTCCCTTCTCCAGTCCACTTCATTCCTTTTCTCTGCTCCTGCTGCCTTGGACATTCACCCTCTCCCACCTCTACTAGCCCTGAAAACTAGAAGTTCCAGAATTTGAAGCTGTGAGTACTAACTTAAAATATTACCCCCAATTAACAAATAAATGAAAGGTCAACAACCAGCATTCTGACACTAAGGGACAAACACTGTGCTAGTTACGTTTCCACTACAAAATGGATCCAGAAGTGCAATCAGAGGAGAACACCATGCTCCCTGGAAGCATAATGTGTGGACATAAGCTCTGTGCTTTTAGTCGGACCCAGACTAATCCCATCATAGCTAGGGAAAATTAACATACAAAATCTTTGTTTCTTTAGAAACAGGGAGGAGCTTTGAGGAACACAGGCCATTAAATATCATTTCATTTTATCTAATTATGTTGTACTCCACATGGTGCTTCGTTGCAGTCATTCAGAAGAGAAGCAGGAGAAGAATGCAGAGGTGATTATGAAGTGGAATTTCATACCAAGAGTAAATTACACCACTTCACACTAGGAGAACATCTGCAAAGAGCAGCAGTAAGTGTTTCAGCACAATGTAAGGTGCCAGTTTTAATAAAGCCCAAACCAGCTTGGGAACTGTTATCCATGAGAACTTTCCTTAAGATTGTCACAGCAGAGACTTGTGAAGATGCTCAAGATAAACATTTTCCCAAATAGAATGCTGATTTTAAACCATTATCTCTGAGGCATTTTTGAGGTGGCAACTATGGATTCAAAGCTATCATTTTTTGCCATTTTCAAAGAGGAGCTAAGCATTCGATGAGTGGGAGGAAAGACAGTGTGGTTATTGTCGTCACCACATGTCTATGAAAAAAATTTCTTCTACTATGTTGCTGGTTGAGGTGGGCAATGATTGGTCTCCTTGAGGTCATGGACAGTTCATTAGATTATGAACTCTGCAAAAACATAAAGGCACGTAAAACACTGGACGACGGGACATGACTTGTAAAATTTTAACTAACCGATAGTGTTTTCATACAGACATATAATTTCCTTTACATGTACAAACCCCACAGGAGCATGACACTGGCCACAATGCATAAACCATCTTTTCTTTCATTCTGTAGATAAAAGCAATACTTCTTTAAACTATGGCTTCTTTACAGTATGACAGGATAAAGAGATTTAAAATGACATGTCTAGGTAATTCACTTTTACTTAAAGGCACCTTTACACAAGAGTAGCCTAAGGCATTCATAATCAAGAAGAGGGCCTGATTCTAAAGGTGAAGGATTATGCACATATTTAAGAGTTTATTAGATCACAATTATTGATCTGATACACTGTAACGGCCCTTTTGTTGCAGGATCCCCTGCAAATCCTTCTTAGATAGAGGATTAGTGGCACAATATATCATAATGACTCTTTTGGTCCCACTGCACTGTCACTGACTTCCAGCTGAGTATGCCCAATGAAGGCTACCTCCCCTTAATGAAGGGTCCCCAGAACCTTTACCTGGTAATGTTTGCATGCAAGAAGAAAAGTATGCCCTTAAATTTGTATTACAAAATCCTAATGAAATATTAGCAGGGAAAATATAAGTTACCACTCAAACGATTTCAATACCTATAAAGTACTCAAAAACATTAGCATGTGAAAATGTCCTCCAAGACTGCAGGCATAACTGTGCAGACTGGACTGAAAGCCTTCAGCATAAAAGAAAATGAAACCTTAGTTAACTTTCAGTCCTCCTTCTCCACAAATATCTTTCTTGGATCAGCTTCTGCCCACAACAATAAAAGGCAATAGTCAAATGCTACACTCATTTTTGCTGCAAAGCCGTATTAACTATGTTCCCTATACTACTTTTACCTTATGATCTCAAGTTCTACCAGTTCAACTATGAACAGCACTGTGCTATAAATTGGAGTATTAAAATTATCCAAAGAACAGTCATACTCTTCAATTATTATTCAAACAAGAAGTCATATTTTAATTCTTCACAAATTAAAGAAAAAAAAAAAAGACTAAGGTCTTTATCTACATGAACATTTCTGTATTTTTCAGCAATAACCTTGAGCTTTACATCTTGGTGAACATTTTCCATCTACAAGCCCAATCCACCAGAGCACAGAGCCATATCTTTCACCCACCCTTCAGCCTGTTGAGCAACCTCAGCAAACAGCAGCCATGAGGAGCAAGGACTATAATTGATCCTATACTGACATTTTAGGACTAAACACCAAGCTGGACATCTAAGAAAATCACATGAATAATAAGAATGAAAGTGGTGTTAGCTGCCACCACTGTTTTAACTGGCTATGCCAGAACAAACACTGGCTTGGTTTGAAACCATGAGATAAATAAAAATAATGTTGCCAAGTATGCTGAAAATGAAAAACTTAAAATGCCAAGAATGATGATTATGTTAATGATCACTACAAAAAAAACCCCAACATTTTCAAGTGTTTATTTGCTGCACAGCACAAACTGTACCTGAAAGAACTTGTTCCTCAGAGAATTTTACCTCTGAAAATAAGAAGTTGAGCAAGGGGAGGAAGAACAAACTAAAAGGATAAAGCTGCAAACTCAGAAGGGAAAGGGTTAACATGTTTTGTTTCAGTTGGTATCATACCAACACCAGAATTACAAGGGAAAGACTAAAAAGAGCCAATTTTTTAATTATTATTATTATTCTTTAAAAGAAAAGAATCAGGCCTATCTGTCACAAGGTTGTCCGGGCTGGAAGAACCGGCAGGAACCTCAAATTCCTGACCAAACCCTCTTCCACACAATGCCTCCTGAATGGAAGGAACCCAGGCCCAGCAGAGATAGCCCGCTGTCAGGAACCAGCCCTGACGTTTGCAGACAGACAGGGCTGGCCTCGCAGGATGTCAGAGCAGCAAACTGCTGCTCGAGATACTGGGTTTTCACACACTCCCAGCCTGGATGTTTTGCTCTTCAGGTAATTAAACAAGGAAATGGGGCTGATGTGTACGAGTCTGACCCCTGCGCTGCGGCTCCGCGGTTCTGCGCAGCGACTTCCGCACCAGCTGCCCTGAGCATTAACAGAGCCCTCTACTCCTGCTCCCCACACCACCCTCTACAACAAATCCTCCTGCCGTCTATTACTTTTTCATTTTTTCCTATTTAAGAAGGGCTAGATTACTTGCTCTCTTCCACATGCCTTGCTGCTTTCTCATAAAGAGAAGGAAAAAAGGAAAGAAATGGGCACTTTTAGGTAGCTGCTCTTCGGCCAGCCATTCAAAATATTAAATATCTGGGGAACAGACAGAAAGATGAGGCAAGGAATTCCCAAATGAATGATTACATTAAGGTCATCACTCAAAATGAAACAGATCTTGAGAAGTATTTCCAATTCATCCAACCAACTGCCAGACATTCACTTACTAAGAAATAAAATTATTCTAATTCAAGAAATATTGAAGAGTCTTTGTCTTACAAGATGACATAAAACATAGAATCAGGCATTAGAAAAACAGACCAGTGTTTTCTCTTTTTCTGCAAATTTAAGAAACGGGAAAAGGCAGGTGTTACCACCTATACATGGTGAAAACCCTACCATGCTGCAGCTCTACGTCTGACCTAGTTTCTACGCTCTTTTAAAGGTTATTTAAACAAAAATTATTTTTTAAAAAGGTAACACATTCCTACTTCTTTCTGAAAAATCCACAGAATAGAATATTGGCTGAAAAGAGAAGAGACCAGAAGAAAGAGGAGTACAAAAGCATGCCTGCTTGTCTGTGTTCAACACAAAGAACATTAAATGAAAACAACTGGCAAGCCGCCAAATTCCTATACAGGCAAAGAGATTCAAATAAATTGATTTCACGCATCACACTGACCTGGGATCAGTGAGCAGTGGTACAATACACCCGCTGCTCCATGTGGGGCAAAGCCCATTAATTTTATCAGAGCCACAGTACATTACCAAGAGGTGGGGGTGGAGGGGGGGAAAGAGAGAACTCAAACTCTGCAAACTCAGGGAGGAAAAAAAGGACTTTGAAGAAGAAACTCCAGCTTCAGCTGGAGTGCTTGGTTTCAGTTTACTAATAAATATATCTTATTGTGAGACCTTGTCCTCGGCTCACCTTGAATATTTCAAGGATCATATTTTAAAATTAAAATAAATACTAATGTCACACACACACTCCCCTTACATTCTACTTTTAACACAGTTGTTCTCAAACTCAGTTATTCTCTGTAAATTTCCTCCCTTCCCCATCCGCCAGCATTTTATATAGATTATGGGTTATTTTCTTTGTAGTTCAAAAGCTGGATGCCTGCCCAGGATACTCTTACTGGCTCAGAAAGTAAGCTGGAGAAATCAGCCACCACTTTCAACTGGTCCAAATCAACCTGATCTACAGAGAAAAACGCCTCCTCTGCAAGGCAGCGCGGAGCAGGGCCCCGGCTCCCTCTGCAGCATCACCCAGGCACACTCCCTCATAGCAAAGTGTTTTCTGCAAACCAGATATTTCGAATTTCACTTTCTTACGACGTGTGAAGTAACCCGTGTGTGTGCTGTGGAGTCTCTTCTTGTCATCCCAGCTTTGTTTTTCATTAAGATCTCTCACACTCCAATCAAGAGCAATGCCAGCAAGCCACAGGTGTGCGCCACATGAACAGATGAAAATCTGATTGTGAGCCGTGTAATGACAATTCGCTGTCTATAACACACTCATCCCCTTTTGCATCTGTTATATGTTAGAAGGGGGGGTTATTATTTCAATTGTACTCTTCAAGATACATAGCTAAGCAAACAAGTGTTTTGAGGATAAAAAAGGAAACCAAGAAAAGAAGGCTTCGAAATAGCAAAAGATGGATGATAATGCACAAAAGGTACCACAAAAGCATAGGCAGGTAGTCTCATGCTACAACAGGCCACTGATTCAAGGAGGTGATAGAGTCAAACACCTTTTATTTTGCCTTTTATTCCACTTTAGTTTCAAATAGTAAGTTAAATCTTCTTGGGTACAGCAAAGTCCTTATTAAATTAAGCTCCAAGAGGGTTAGCCTCATCTCTAATCAATCATCCAAATTTCAATCTGGAGCTTCTTGGCCACTTAAGACTAAAATTTTTGAACATGTGACAAATACACACATCCAGAAGTAGGTACCTTACCCAGTCACCTCATTTCAAGCAAGTGTCAAAATGGGAACGCCCAATCTGAAGATCTAACAACTGGTAACCACCACTGATCGCTCTCTTTTATAAAGAGCTACAAACCAGTTTTGGACTATTCTCATCACCACGGTGAAACATATACAATGCTATTAACTCTGTAAGTTGTGTTATAGAGAGGATATGTTTGTTTTGGTATAAGGCTACACTGATAGGACTGCACAGGAAAGAGAATCATTTAGTATAAAGCAACTTCACAATGGTAGAGAGGTGCTGGCACCCAGGTGATGCAGGCAGCCTGACTTGCCTGATGGTTAACAAGGCAGGTAACATGCTTTTCCCTCACATTTATGAATATTTCAGTAGTCCAACCAGATCATTTGGACTTCATAAAGATGAAGTAAATTTTAATCATGTTAATTCTCTCTTTCTATAAAAACAAAAAGTATTAGAAAACATGCTTTTCTCCTAAGTTGTAGGAAATTTCCATTATCTTGCATGTGCTCTGACAGCAATAAAGAACAATAAGCTTCCCATTAGCATGCCAGGACTGCATGCTTCAGGCATTAAACCTTTACTTTTACACTTATTTATTTTTTAAATCCTTTATGAAGGCCCATATGGCAAAAGGAATCAACAACCACCACCTGCACAGGGTACACTTGTATTTTGAAAAATAGACTGTGGTTAGAAAAAAAGGAGAATTATTCAGAAGCTATACACTGCTAAATTAGCGAAATAAAATGCAAGAAGAAACCCTGCTAAGATTACTCATTGTTCTCCAATGCTGCCTGTGTACAGGAAAGTCCCAGAGAAGCATTTACTTGTTCTAAACTGAGCTAGAAACTCAAATTGGAATGCAAATTCATTTTTAATAGGGTTCAGTTTTTTAAAAGTATGTTTACAGTGGTGCACAGAACCTGAGCGCCAGCCCCTTGCCCTGGCGTGATGCGCAGAGCCTCCTGCTGCTCTCCCCGCTCTGCTCCATCTCCTCTCCACACCCCACATATTGAGCAGCGTGGGCTTAGGTGGGAAGACGAGGGATATGATCAAGACTTAGTTGCCTTTAGAACTAACCAGAGCATAGAGTAGAGTACTCAGATACTGTTTATTTTCTTTTGGTATCATACCCTGTAAAAGTTATGTCATAAGAGAAATGATCTAACGCTGAGGAAGAAAGTATCAGAGTGTTAGAAAGCACTTAAAAATCAGTTTAGTAGTTTCTTGCCATCTAGACACACCGTTTTAAAAGAAAAAGTGTAGTTACAGTAAAGACTGTAATGAGTCACATGTTACCAAGAAATTTTTTTCTGCCACAGCAGATCTACTTTTCAAGTATGGTAAAAAACTTTGCACATAGCAGCAGAGACATCCATTCTCATTGTCATCTCAATCAAATTTATCACAGATTCCCAATGCAATGAGTTTAACAGAGGCTTCCACTAAATTACAAACACAATCATTTTGCCAATGTGATTATGAGTGTCCCTTAACCTGGTTGAAAATACCGTTCTAATTCACAGCTCCGGAAACTGAACTTCATTATTTTCACAGTCGGGCCAAGTCAATATTTACATGCAACATAAAGAGCACGTATGTCATCAAAAAACAGGGTTAAAAATTTCACATATGCATATTTTTAAGTTAAGGAATATTTTTGAAAAGTCACCACTGACAGATACTATTGACACTGCTGTGTTCTTTCTCAGTGATAGCTAAAGAGAAAGATTTATTTTTTAATTACAGTTTACAAGGCAAGGTACAGTCATTAAAAATAACTTCTAAAAGGTATGCACATTACAAAATCAAATATTTTTCTGTTCCTTACCTTGACAAAATTCAAAGTTCCCTTTTTTCCGGCAGTCACCTATCACTAAACTCAGTGCTCTCCAAGTGTTTCTTTTGACAGATATCATTCTCCACCAATCGCTCTGCTAATTTCCTCTTTCCTTTTCTGACTGGGACAGATATTATTTTCACCAGCACAGAGATCAATCTTTTCTATTGACAACAACAAATGAAAAGAAAAGAAAAAAAAAAAAAAAAANNNNAAAAAAAAAGAAAAAAAAAAGCACATATCACAGCCAGTTTGAGTACCACACCCCTTCAATTGCATGATAATAACAGTCTTTTAAATAAAAAGGGAAGACAGAAACGTTATCATTCCAAATAAATTATCCACTTTTTCTTAGTTAATATAAGGCAGTACTTTCAAACTGTATTAATTCTTCGACAAAGGCTGGTTTATAAGTTGCTCATTTAAAACAGTTGACATATAGAGAGCAACAAGGTAAGGGCAGTCTGTGTTCTACCATGAAAACAACCATTAGCTAATTCTGTAAAAACGCTTGGGTTTAAATACATTCATATCATATAAAATATTACATACTTTACCTGGTTCAACAGAAGCTCTAGAGAACCATTTATTAAATGAACATGGCTACTAAAAATAGAGACCTTGCAATGACACATCGCTATACTAATTTGGATTTGTAAGTCATAACATCAAACACATTTAAACAAAGGGAGATCAAAAAGCTATTGATGTATTTACAAATCATCCTCCCACTTTTGAAAAGGCAATCTCCCTCCCACTCCAACACCTACAAAAACTGTTTATTTGGGTTACACACATACTTTGTCATTTGTATGAGTCTGTATTACAGGGTTGTCAGTTTTTCCAAGACATTAATACGCTTTTCAGGGGTTTGCAATTTTGTCAAGGCAGAAAGGTTTTCAGAGCCAGGCACACACAGTTACATACATGCTTCAATCCACATCCACTATTCAGGTATTTTGGGACACAAAGTTAAGCATGCACAAGGAGCTAGTGGCAGCTGCATGCATCTAACCCAGAACCCAGCCCCAACCCTCCTGATCTTCCTGCAAAAAAAATGTATTGTCCAAGGGCATTTGCAAAAGATCACATTTGTGTTTGTGCTAGAAATTGCAATCTTTCCCACAAACAAGCAACCTCCTCAAATCAAAGCAAACCTTCCCAAGCTAAAGTTAAGGGTACAGAACAAAGGAGTTTACCACTCAAAGTCCTTTCTTTCCCGAGTTCATGGTTGGATGTTTCCCCACAGCACAGACACAAGCCAAAATTCTATTGATTTCAGTGGAAATGAGAGGCATGTAAGGACTGCAGGACTCCTCCCAGCATTTGGCAACTGCAAAGCTTTCAATATGACATGACTGCCTTTGACATCTGGAAAATAATCTCCAAAATGTAGTTAGGACTCCCTAGCTTAGGTGCAATAACTACTTTTCTAAATGTTTTTTAATTTTGTATGAAATTCTCTAGTTGTAACCATGTTCTTATATAGGCAATAAATTTACCTTTCAGTTGTGCCTTGCCATAAATTGTGCATTTTTCAATTGTCCTGACTTTTGCATAACACTTTATATTTCCATAAATGCATACAACTTTCCCTAAATTGTTATTAATTGTTTTATCTGTTTTTTATGTCCATAAACTCATGCCCCTACCAAAACTGAAAAATCCTTCACTGACCAGGTAGCCCTATTAACTTCACTGAGATCACTTAAACATTAAGTTTTCTACCCTGTGATGATAGCACAATCTGCTTGAAATATGGACTTACAGTGGAACATTAAATTAACATCATACTTTGGATTCAGAATTACACACAGCAGCCATCTGTAAAGATGTATTCATGTTTTGCTAACCTTTGCTAATTTGGCCACTAGAAATAATTACGATCAAATATGTTAAACTATGTAACATAACAATTCAATGTTTGTGTCTGCTGAATAGCATACTCTTTTTTTGTGGCTGGTAAAAGATTTTTAAACTTCTTACTGTAAAAAAAAAAAAATGTTCTTGCTCAAAAAAAAAAGTACCCATCTGTTGTCTACTGTACAATGAAGACATCACTTCATCACTTTAACTTACTACTCTTCCTTTGTTTCAGCCCCATGTTCATTTTCTTTATATGCCACATTTTCCAAAGTGATGGATGCATTCTGCTATATCCATTCTACACTAATCTCCTTTTTAAAATTTATTTTTGCCTCCTGAATTGTAAATTGCTGCTGTTGTTTGAATGCATATGCAAGATCATCTAAGTCTGAACTTCACTACAACTAGAATGCCTCAAACTATTTGTAGTCTTACAAGAGTGTTATAAAAAAGGATCAACATGTTGTATTACTATGGAAATTTTGAAATACATACTTTCCCAAACAAATATTACTTTTTCTCAATGGTATGAAGTAATGAAAACCACATGTGTAAATCTGCGATCCGTGCAGTAGTTCAAGCTGCAGCTAATAGAAAATACAGAGTGAACTCTGCCATATAAAGGATTCTTGTTACAGAAATATAATGTGAAAACCAGATGCAGACAGAAAACCTTAATCACAGATGGGAATGTAATCACTGGCATACAGAATACTTTTTTGATCAATCTCAACCATATGAGAAACGTATTTATTTTCTAAGGAATGCAATAACTCGAGAGAGTCTTCTATTTGAATTCAGTTAACTCATATTCACAGTGCTTTTATCTTATATGTGGAGAGAAGGGGGATATAACCTGAGCCAAGATTTTTAGAACAGCCATTGGCCCTGGCAAATAATTCTTGTATCAGCTTATCTTTCAAGGAATTAATAGGATGTAAAGACTACAAATATCAGGATCAGCCTCAGAAGAAATCAACCATTATTGCACTTCCTAGTTACTGCCAGAAATCCCTTCATCACCTAAGCACTTCTCTGGTTAAGTTTTTCCCTTAATATGTGGTTCTTCAGAAATTCAAGGTGAAGAGCACCACTCTGTTCCACTGAAGTTATGTGAATCAGAACTGGAGTCCTACACTGAATCTTCCTGCTCCTTTATAAAAGCTGAAGAGTCATCAGTTCAAAACTAAGTTTACTTCGGGCTTCCTCCTAACTGCTGGAAGTCCCTGTGAATGCCCTCCACCCACACAGCTCGTGGGTGTCACCAGGAAACAAAGAACCACAGCACACCACAGCTATCCAGTTACATCAAATGTCTAAAAGGCAGATTGTCTTCTACCAAGCACCCAGACCAAGGTAGGACCAATATAACTCCTGTCAGTTTTCATTGCTGGTGATATTTCTGCTCAATAAGAGAGAGAAATTCCACAGTAGTAGCAAACTTCCCATGTAAAATAAAGAAATTGCCATTAAAGTCTGAAAATCAAGTTCAGAATTCAGATCATTGATATGCTACCAACAACCTACCTACACTGTTACAAAGGTTCAGCATCTTCAAGCAACCACAATCCTACAGTTTCTCAGCCAATTCATGAAGAGTTACATTTGCCCAGATAAATTTTATGCCTCATGATTGAACTGGACTGTTACATTAAACTGCAATGTGGAAAAAAAAGAGAAACCTTATGCTAGGAAATAAAATTTAAGAAGGAAAAAGCATTCAGAGATGACAGCCCTCCGGGCTCTCGGGTACCAGGAGTGGTAGTTTAGCTCCTGGCAGTCCTTGATTCCTGTTGCACCCTACTCCTGGAAGTATCCACTTAACCCAAGAAAACTACAGCTCTTTACACAGCACTGCCTGGTCTGTCACAGTTCACAACTGAGCATATGAAGGTTACCCAAAGTTGGTATTCATTTATTTTAATAGTACTAAAAAACATAAACCACAATGATTTGGTAGCTGTTACACCAGAGGGGAGAGGGAATGACAAAAGCCTTTGATGGGCACAGCGTAGACAGATTCTCCCTCTTTCTTACTCTCTTAGAGCCTTTAAGTCCCATTACCATCATCTCATTTTAGGTATCTGTAGTAAGAGGACAGGCTCTTCAGTACCCTACCACAGGATTCCCAGCAATGGCTCATCACAGGTGTTTTATCAGACTAATTCTGCTAAAGTTCCTGTAAATGTGCTTCCTTAATGCCTTTGTGCTAGAGGAAATTTGAAGTCAACTACTTGCTTTTTCCCTACTATGTTAACAACTAACGAAAATACTTTGATTCCACCACTGCAACAGAAGCTTGTTAAACCATCTTGTCTCTTCTGCCATTTAAATTTCTGAGATTGTGGCATCAATAGTGTAGAAATCAACATTTAACACTGAAGTAATACGGGCTGGATACGCTTGTCTTACTTCTAAACAAGCATGCCTAGATTAATAATAAACTTTGGCCAGATATATAAATTTGCATGGTTTTCATATAGCAGCAGCATCATCATGCGTGTAGAGTGCTAAAAATGGAAGTGAAATCTTCCAGCTGTAAAACAGTTCCACGTGACAAAATAGAGAGGGATCCTGAAAACTCCTGCTTTGTGTCATGTGTGAGCATGTGTGCCTGTGTCTTTTTTTTCTCTCATCTAATTTCATCCGCGAGAGACTGTCCCTAGAGGACAAGAGAAGAGAGAACCAATTATATCCAGAGGTTGGTTTCTCCAAAATGAAGGCATCTGTTCCATGCCAACAACTTCCACATGGAAGAAAAACAGAACTTTGAAGGCATCTGCATTCATGGTTGACAGTCACAGATCTTAGGGTCTACTGTAATTGTCCAGCTGCAAACATGATTTGGTTGCTGCTGTTGTCAGCTGATCTCCTTGCACTGAAACGAGGAGAGCTTAAATAGCAAATAGCTGAATAAAAATCAGATCTTCTTCTACAATACTAACACCTTTTCCCTTCTGAAGGAGATATTTTTCCTACTACAAAGGGTTTGATGGAAGTAAACTACAAAGTGGTTTTTAAACAAAGATTTTACAAAGTAAGTCTGCTTTAAAATGCTATTCTTTACATAACGTACAAATCCAAGCACAATGTGCTCGTTATTTGTTAGTATTTCAGGCTGATACTTTCTAAGACTGATTCAGAAAACAGTATGATTCATCAGCTGTATAATCCTGCAGCCCACCTTATTTAGGCAAGTAGTCTCAGTAAAAGCAAGGGCACACCTGAGCAGCTCAGTTTTCACCCCAAATGCATATTGCAGATAAATAACTAGTATGGTATTTATTACTGAACTCACATCATTTCCAACATGAGCGGATACTTCCCAAAAGGCACTTAAACATTACTGGTAGTTCAAAACCTGGCTTAGAGCACTGAGTGCAACACTTGCAGCGAGATGCTCATCGATGCTGCGAGCCTTCACTGTTAAAAAATCAAGCAAACAGTTCACAAGGAGCTCATCCAAAGTAGCAAGACCCTAACAGATTTTCCAAAGCACAGTGCTGAGGGCCATTTAGGGACTACTGATGGTGCATTTGCAACAAAGACAATTAAAACTCAACTGGCCTAAGCAGAAAATGCATTTACATTCCCTATCTTCCACTCATCAGGTAAAAGTGGAATATAATTTCCCAGAAATATTTCATGTATCGGGTGGGTTTTTGTAGTTTTCTTACCTAGGACTTTTATCTGTAACTTGAAAGACAGAAGAAGCTCTATGTTAGGGAAATGTATTTTAATTATTTCGGTTTTAAATAGAATTCTGCTGGATTCCAGCTGCAATGTCAAACACACTCTGCAGCAATGGCATTCAGTCCTTCCAGCCAGGTAGCCACAGAGCTTAGGAAGGACGGTAAAGACTCCTATGCAGTCTCCCTTGCCTGACACATACCTTCAATTATTATAAACGCATGAAGTAGTCAACCCGGGGGAACACAGCAGGCCTGACACTTCCTGATCACTTCTAAATTGCCTCCAGGAAGGGCAAGAGTTGGGAGTGAGGACAATAAACACAGCCACCTGCTTCCTGTGACCCCCTCGGGAGCAGGCACGGCCACTGATGACTTGCTCTGGCAATGTCACTGAGGTCTTGCCTATCCTTCTCTTCCCAGAGAAGCTACGGGATAATAAAAACAATAGCGGCCAATAATAGCTCCATAAAGAGAAGGCAAAAATTAGGCCTGGACTTCAAGCAATAAAGAAAAATTAAGAAAATTAACATGAAAACCTCCCCATGCAAAGAGAATGGCACTAATAAATCTCAGAACGTGAGCATGTGGAAGGGAAATTATTCACTGATTCATTCTTTAAAACTACTGTAGCTGATATTTACTGTAGCTGTACACTCCTCTGGAAAATTCTGGAGCTGGCAGATGACTTAAACACAGTTTAACATAGCTCTTGGGAAACGGAAGTTGAGAATCCTGGCCCCATGGACTCAACAGGAACCTCTGAGAGTATTATTACAGAAGGAATAGACTTCTTCTCTCTTTTATATGAAAGTCTTGTCAGACAAGTCTATCATTTACAATACAAAGAGAATTACTTACTTTACATTAAGACCTGAACTAGCCCACTTAACCTTATGTATGGCAATGTCATTAGGGCTGTATCTGGATCTAAGTCTCAGAATCGATCCAACATAGTACTGTTAAGATCACAGAAGTGAGAGCACAGAAAGCCTGAAGGTCCAGATCCTAAGACTGGTGCTTAGACAAAAGAAACACCACCTCTCCAGTGAGGACAAGGCATGCGAATATCATGGAAGATCTGAGCCCAGGACTTTATGTCAACATTTACAAGCTCTGCTGACCCATAGAGTTTCATTAATTTATCAGGGAGCACATAAAATGCACGTAACGTTCAGAAACTAAGCGAGGCTGTTCAGTTCAGTACAATGCTTTCCTTGCTCATCTGCTGCATGCTTTAATACAGGTTGCAGCACACTTTTCCAGCATTAAGTGGTTTGCCAACAAGCTTTAAAAATAATAAATAGTACAGTCATGAAACAGCTTTTGCTTAACGGTTCCTAGAACTCGGTGACTTCACTCACTAAAACCCTTTCTATAACATCAGCCTTAAATACTTTTAGCAATGCCACCATTAACATAAAATAAAAAATCATTCCGGCGCTACCATCCATTGATAGCACACCCACAGGTGCCGTTATCCCTAAGACTGTTGGCGGCTTTCTCTGGCACTGCTACATTTTAATGGCTCTGGCAGCAAACCCCACCTGGATGTCACTGAAAGCACTGCTTTGGAGCACTCTTCCCAAATATCCTTTGTAGCAGTACCATTCTGTCTCCTTTGTTGCATCCTAAACACTTTGTTTTCTGGCAATAGCCTCATCCTCTCTCACTGTCAAAGCCTGAGCTGGTCTGGGAGAGTTCTCTTCCTGAACTTGTCTAACACATGTGATGCAATGTTGGGATGAATTTTCCAAAAGGATTTCAGGACAGTATCTTCGCTGCTCAGGTTGGGTGTTCACTCACATTCCAGCTTTAAAATTCTTTTTATTACATCCTAGTAACACAACGTGACCAAACCAATGGGAAAGCAAAGCAGAGGTACAAAACTCTATATAATCTGATGCTTCATAACAGAGATTGTTAAACCTTGGTACTTCTAAAAGCCACAAACAGATTTACTCAATGTGTCACCCAACCTGTTGTAACAGCATGAAGAACCAGCACTCTGATTGCTGTTACAGAAGTAAATGAAACAAACAAAAAAAACCCCCAAAAATGTATTCTGCGAAATAAATAATTATGGAAAAATGTGGAGAAGTTTTGGGGGTTAGATTGAGGGTTTTTGCACAAGCTATTTAAAATTACACCTAGGCCACAACCAAAAGGGGCACCTGCGTGGGTATCATCAGTAATCAGAAAATGTAGACAGTAGGTCTCCAGCTAAAGGGAACCACAAAAGAAAATGGCTAGTGGTAATGA
Organism: Brachypteracias leptosomus; assembly: GCA_013401335.1. NCBI lineage: Eukaryota > Metazoa > Chordata > Aves > Coraciiformes > Brachypteraciidae > Brachypteracias > Brachypteracias leptosomus. Next base: position 91,641 of record VYZX01008000.1, on the reverse strand, counting down.
CTACTACTTATGCAAATTGTGTATTAACATCGAACAAGGTGGACATACATAAGCCTCCTAGAGCTACAAAAGTAACCACAGTCTTGTACAATTTGTACTGGTCATGCAACCACCTTGCCAGATGCATTGTCAAAATTCCTAGTTTTTACTCAATGCATCAACCTGGCTTTTCATAAAGTGTTACCTACTTTATTGTACGTCACTGTCTGCCACTCTGTGCAGATTAATTCCACTCCACTAGGTGGAGTCTTCTGTCTTCCAGCCTGCATCCTAATTTCTGAGGAACCCATTATCACCCATGAACGTTTATTATAAGCACCAATCTACCTGTCTTGAGGGACAGAAAAGTGGCAATGAACCAATCACCTTCTTGAAATGACTGAAGAAAGCATGAACTATCCAATGAAGATCCCATATCGGCATGTTGTAATATGGGATCATACAGGAATACTGTTGCTGTACAGTTGTGTACAAAACAACTGCTTTTATGATGACTAAATTAAATAAATAATACTGAGTTTTAAAAAGTATCACATAAATAAGTCACCATATCACGCATGCCCAAAAACTACATATAAACAAAACCAAGTTGCTGAACTACTTTTAAATTCTTTGTGTGCATTCAGAAATATTTTTAATATTTAAGATGCCCTTCCTTTCCAGGCATCCCAAGACGTGTTACAGAAAATGAGAGGGAGCGTGAAAGAATTTCTTTCCATGCCCACATTTCTATTCACAATCACTGTAGCTAAATACGTCAACTATTCAATAGGAACAGCAAAACTGCATACCAAAAAATCTCATGACCAAAGCAGAAAGTCCCCTGGTTTAAAATCTCTCCAGGTAGTATCTCCACTAACCCGCTACCACAGAGCATTTGCTGAGTTAAGACACAGGATCAGAAAGCTCCATCCACGTAGGCGCCAATCATTAACACGAGGCTCCTCAAGGTTCTTGCATCTGAGGTAGGGCCTCCTCAGCGCAGCTTCTGCTATTGGCAGATATCACAAGCTATTTAAGGCTACAGACATTTTGCCCCGATAGGCCATGTTTTTTTGTAATATTTACTTCTCGTACATATGCCTAGAACTATGTATATGTCCCACAGAAGGTGAGGTTTAACAGGGTTAGCTTTGTTGGGGAAAAGGAGGTTTGGAGGAAAGGAAACAACTTTCATGTTTAGAAGATTTGAATCTAGTGACTGTCACGGGATGTAAACGCTTTTCTGGGGAGGGAGACTCTTTGTTATGTTTCAGGAGCGCACAGAGTTTTAGATAAAATCTGTATAAATAATCATTCCTCTGTCATTCAACATAAATTTATGCACGTGTGCACACAGTTATGTTTGGGAATACAAACTATATACTAGACATGTCACAGACTTCTAGACAACCTACCACAAACATGGATCTCACACAAAATCCATTCTATATTTAAATTCCAGTTTATTGAATTTTAATTATTTCTGATCTGTAGATCACTTTGAGAAAAATCCCCCAAGGTCAAAAGCTTACAAATCCAATTGCAAAACCAAACAAAAGCATCAGCAAGGCCCTTTCCCATGCAGAAACCTGCCAAAAAACTGAGCTGCTGACTACTAGATTAGAATCCAATTGCTAAAACCCATTCTAATATTAAACCCAGGTAATTCCCTATGTTGAAATAAATAAGTAAAAGCTCTCATTTTATTCTGCATGTTTACTCATCCTATGTCCACAGGGCTCTCTAGATGTAACAACGAATTATCACTTCTTCATTTAGATACTTATTTATAAAATTAATGAACAATACCCTTTTCATTAGATTTTTTTTTTTTAAATGAAAAAGCAATTTGATTTTTGCTGGAGATGCCTCTGATAGGAAATTTATGCTTCACCAATGCTGTGCTTTCCAGGTTCATAAAACTCACTTGGATTAGCAGCTCCACAGCAGCGGATATTTTTGTATATATGCATTCAAGCCTGATTAAATAATTTCATTTATCATGGAAAAAGTTACTCCAAAAGACCTGTTAAATAAAATACCCTTGATGAGCCTACACTTAAGATTTACAGGTATAGCAGGAACGAAAACAAGCCAAAGAATGTTCTGTCATACTCCAAACATCCTTTACTTTGCACAAGGTCCTCAGTAGTAGGTAAAGCTGTATTGTTGCAATAGAGAAGCAGCCACTCGTCATTGCAAGATACAATCACAGTTTATTAATATAATTATTTTAAATGTACGTGTTAAATCCTTTTACCAATATAGTGACATTCAGCTATCCAGTGCCATTTTTACAGTCCAAATAGATAGGGTCCTAATTGCATAATGTCATTTTATCTGAAGATAAAAGTGCCGATAAACAAAAATGCACATTAGGCAGGAGATTTTTCAGAATAGATTTTTTTTTTAAATAAGCCACTTGCATTAACAAAAGATTGCAATGGCTTCCAAATTATAGGGTGTTATTTTTAGTGGAAGTAGTTCAATATTCATACTGGAGCAGATGTAGCAGTTTAACAAAACAGCTCTTCAAATCCTGCACAAATTGAAAACAGGAAAACTGATTGCATTTTCTCTTATCACTTTCCTTTTCTGAATTGACACTTTTGGCCTTCTGAAAATTTACACATGGCTTTCATCTCAACAGCACCTGCTGATCAAACAGAAACCTAACATTTTCATGAAAATGGTATAAAGGACTAGTTTTCTTTTTACCATCTTAAAGGGCATCAGCAGTCCACTTGATGGCAACAATTGCTGAGTAGAGGGCACACTCAGAAGACATTTTATATTTTTATTACACTTACTTTTAAAGATGAGTTAAATCACTAGTGGCTCTTTCATATTAGCTCTTTGTCTGCTTTAAATTAATTTCAATCTCTAACTCTGCCTAATCCTGATATTTCATTCTACAGTCAGCTAGATTTTAAAGATCTGAAAGCCTTTGAAATAATAAGTTGTATGTTCTGCAGCCACTGGGTCTTCTTTGTATACGCAATCCTATAAATTAATACATAAAACTATGCATACACATGCACATATTGCATAGATATTTCTCTTTATAGTGGTCATACTAAGGAAAAAATGTGCATCTGTATCATTCCGCCATAGTCTCACTGCATTCAATTCCCTGAGCACTGTCAACAGAGCACGCTGAGGGGGGAGAAACTCAAAGCACATTTATTTATTTTAAAGTTTTTCTTTGTTTCCTTTGCAGTCTTCAGACTGGGAGCAGGTGCTCTGGAACTTGAACATCGAGACTGGGTTGAGATGCTGCCATTGGCAAACATGGTGAGCATGAAAACAGCACAATCAGAAGTCCTTGGGCTCCTGCAAAAGTTTAAGGTATCAAGTCATGTATATAAAACATGAAACATAAGTACCTTGTTATCCTGTCTGCTTCTGAGCCTGTAAACTCTGAAGTGCAGCAGCAGGTAACAAGGACCATCTTCCCTTGTACATAATTCTAGGTGTAATTAAAGATACTCCTGAAACCTGCTATATGTCAGCTTCCTAACTGATAGAGCCCTAACCCCTGTGAAGTACTCTGCTGCCATCCATTACCATTCTGCTTCAGTGATAAGGTAACCTGAAGGCAGAGATGACATACAGTAATATATGTGCCACTCCAGACAGCTGATTCGTGAATTTCAGTGTTTCATCATGCTCACTGAGGCAACAGCAAACCTGAAATGTCAATATGTTCAGTCAATGGAAGTAAAATAATGGGGCTCTATTGTCTTACCCTATTGATCCGCTGCTGTCAACAAGAATACATGCCCCCCTAGCTTTAAACAAATTTTAATTAGGCTTTCAGTTACAGGATCATATCTATATATCTATCTGTTCAAACACTTGACAAAGTGAAACGGCAATATAAATATTTCAAACTTTTAAATATATTTTTAAGTAATTGTTTCATGTTGCTGTAAGATACGATCCCTAATGACGCCGTTTGCTCCAGCAGCGAGACAGCACGCACTTAGCATGCAAGTCACCTTAATCTGGCCAGAACTGAAAAATCACCATCAGAAACCCAAACCAACAAAAACAATCAATCAAAAACCCACAAAAAAAAAGAAAAAAGACAAAAGGCCACTTCTCCTGAACGCCGCTGTCAGCCCCTGTGGGGATTCTGGAAGCCAGAAGCCTCCCCTGGAATCCCCCGGCAGTGGCAGGGGGTGCCCGCACGCCGGGCGCGACAGCCCGCTCCTGTCAGCGCCCCTGAGGAGTGTCCGGCTTGCGGGCAGGCAGGGCAGCCTGGGCAGCTCGCCCGGCCGGGGGCTCCCGCGGGGGACGCCAAGGTTCGCCTCCGCCTCCGCCGCCAGCCGGGGCTCTCCCGCCCGGGGGCTCTCCCGCCGCCGCTCCTTCCCCCTAGCCCCGTCCCATGAAGCACGCAGACAAGCCGCTCTCCTCCTCTGCCACTCTCTGAGTGGGCTCTCCACAGTAACCTATTGTTTTTCGGCCACCTCCTCCCTCCCCCCGGCAAGCCCGGCGGGCCCCTCCCCGCTTCCCTCGGCGCGGCCCGCGGGCGGGGGCAGGCAGCGCCCAGGCCGCGGCCGCCCCACGCACAACAAAAGGCAGATCGCTTCTCCCTGCCGGCTAATCGCTGCCTGTAAATCCCCCGCCCGCTGCGGGGGGAGAGATAAGCGGTTACATCTTCACTTCTCCCCGCTCCGATCGACTTGCGCAGCGCCGAGGGAGCCAGGCGGCGAGGGGCGGCGAAGAGTATCCCCCACCCGCCTCTCCCCGAGCCGCGGGTGGGGATTTACCTTCCGGCGGAGCGCGGGAGGGAGGCGCCGGCGCGGCCCGGGCTTTGTGCGCCTCACACGCCTCGCAGCTTATCTGCGGCGCACGGACGGCACATCGCGGCTCCGTGGCCATGCCGGCGAGGGGGGAGCGGGACGGCGGCGTGCACTGGGGCGATTACGGTATCAGCGCGGCCCAGACGGAGGCCGGAGGATGCTCGGTGGGTGCGAGGGAGCGGGGTCGGGCCGCCCCGGGAGGCCGCGCCTGGCATGAGGAGAGGCGACACCTCCGCGCCGCCCACCGGGTGAGAAGGCGATGGCTCCCGGTGTGGCCAGGTCCGTGCTTGCGCCTGACCTCCGTCTCCAAAAGTTGCCCTGAAAGCTCTCCGGGATAAGGACCCTGCCAGCGACCCAGGGGAGGGCAGCCTGGCGCTCCAGGGCTCCCCCAGCCGAGCACGCCTCCATTTCCACAGGCCATACCTACGTCCAGCAAGGAGCACGACGTCTCCTGGCCCAGAAATTTCCTGGACCACCATGGTCACGGGACGTACACGCTCCAGGTTTGGCCAAGTCCTGACCTAACCCGACCCCCTCGGGCTGGCCAGTGGCAGAAGAGCCTGAACACCGCACTGCTGCCATGAGCAGCAGCATCAGTCAACGGAGGATGAACGATAAACCAGTGTCCGTCCCTACACTTAACAGTTCAGGTTTTCAGAAAACAGGGTTTGCTTTGACAGGATTCATCAAAGAGGATGGGTTATCATGAGGTGCAGGAGGGGAGGCAGCGAAGCAGCCCAGCCTGCCTACCCTGAGCTGAGCCAGCCAGCAGAGCAGCTGCACCAGCACCAGGCTGCCGAGCAAACTCTGCGCGCTCGCCTTTAAAAGCTTAAAAAATGTTTCTCCTTAGGAATCAACACTTGTTTGTTAAGGAAACGCGTTTCCATTGCACGTCTGCAGAGGAGCACCGGGAAGGCTGCAATGAGGACAATGACGGCATGCTGCAGCGAGACAGGCATTGTTCGGTGCAGAACCCGTTCCAAAATCACTCCTTTAAGATAGCAGGGTTTTTTCCACAAGAAAAGAAGTAAAGGGAATTTGACACAATACAAAGTGAAAACCAGAACCTAGTTGGGGGAAGGGCATGTGTGTGAAAATCGTGTCACCGCAATGAATGTCAGATAAAAAGGGGTCTGTCACAAATCCTCCACTAATCCAATAATGTGAAAATCTCTTGGTATCACTGAGACATAGCAAAAGGTATTTTTTTTTTTTGTTATTTTCCAGAAACCATTCTATATGTTTAGCCTTAGAAAACAATTTGACAAATTTTCCTATCCCAAAATCAAAACACTATTTTTTCATAAGAGGCAAACTGATTTTTACATGTCAAATTTACTATGCATTCCTCAGCCAGTATTTTTACCCTGAAGAAGGGCCGCTTCTCTCTCAACTTCCTCCAGTTGTCAGTTGTCAGACAACCATATTTAGAGGTAATCAGACAGGTCATATTACAAAAGTTAAGTCAACTCATTTGGAACCTTAGCCCTTAAACTTAATGGTATGTTCGATGCGTTTCTGAAAAAAAGTGTCTTTAATTAATTCAACCTGCAAGGTACCAAAGAGCTTTCTCTCCGCATACATTCTTTCAAAATACTATGTACAAATGAGATGTTGCTCTTTTTAGGGATTTTTGTTACAGATTTTTTCCTTGAAATACTTACATATCATTCCATGAACTAATTTTAGGATACATCAGATTCTCATCTTGCAGGGACACCATGTGTGTCTTATATCTATGTTGGCCATTCTGACAGGCAGTTTTACTACTCAAATCGCAATTGACTAAAGAAAAACTAATCCCGGATCCTTTCTAATGTAAACAGTTTGCTGTGAAAACACATTTAAAAATAAAGCGATGTGTGTTCATAAAATAAATACAATCAGAGTACAAATGTGTAACAGAAGTGGTGTTCCTTAAGCACAGCTGTCTCAAAGTCCAAGCTGCAGGCTAGAAATCTTAATTTCAACTGACTCTCTCTTAATAATGGGTTACCTTCCTATAAAGCGTAAAGTCCATCTGCCCCAGGCAGATAAGTTTTGAAGCATTAAAATAGATATAAATCTAACATTTTCTTTCTTGCATTGAATATGTGAATTCTAGTGTGCTATAATGTGAGAATTCCAACATATGACCATTATGGCATAATATCTCATAGCTCAGCTTGTCATTACTTCACTTGTAATTCTTATGTTAATTATGTTCATAATTACTATAAACAGATGTGGTAGGAATTCATGTGACCTTTTACTGCAGAATGCATTTCTCACTCTTCCCACTTTGTTTTAGTAATATACTGTTAAACCAGGGTAAAGTATTTGTAACACACTCTGTATGTATGGATGTACATATTTAACGTGAAACCATTTCTACCTCCGGTTTCAGCCAAAGGACCATCTATATGCCAATATGTTGACAAAAAAGTGAGGGTAACTGGTAAATCTGCCATGAAATATACCTCTAAAAGACTGTGCTTACGGTGAACCTTTTTGACTAAACATAAGTAACGCCACCACTGAAGCCTAGGACTTAAATGAAGCACTGCATTTTTACTCAGCACCTTTGTTAATGCAGCAATATCCTGCTTTACAAGTACAAGTACGTGACAGCCATACAGCAATTTATTTTACTCACAGCCCAACCATCATCGTCTGTACACAAAACACATTTACAATAAAATCACTATGGATTTCATTAAGAGAAAGCCTACTCGAATTTCATTTCTTTGGACCTAATCTATAATTAGTGTGGACAGACAGGTGCAAACCCTTCTCTACAGATGGCTACTGGAAATGGTGCAAAATAGCTCCTTCTGTTTAAACAACACACAGATAACCTGCTCTGCTCTTATCACTTACAATTACCTCCATTATACTGAACTAATGTTTGCTTTAATAAAATGTCCACTGTTCTCTAAACGTTATTTGGAAACTTTCCTATCAATGGCAGAAAAAAAAAATGAAGATGAAAGTCAATGTCCTTCAGATGAAAATATTTTTTTGAGGAAAAAACCCCCCAAACTTCCAAAGGGCAAGATATTTTGACTTTGATTTTACATCTGCTGATCATTTTTCTTTATCCACAAAACCACACAGTCTGCTACTTCCTGATGTATTTATGCTACCATGTATTAAATTAATCAAGTTTATAGTAAATATGAACCAGTGGATAGGAACAGGATAACTGTGATTTTTAAAGCAGTTCTCTAAAAAGGAGCATCTGGTAGAAAACCAAGACGCTTTACATTAAAAGTTCAGCTTTTAAACTAACTCTTTTAGATCTTTCACATGAAGAAAATGTAATCTGGAAGCCAATGTTTTAAGAATTTACACTCTCACTACTTATGCTAAATTCAGTGTCAGTTTAAACTTTTATAAATATTATAGGTTGCTATTAAAGGCTGTATGAAACAGAAGAGACTGCATGGATCGATTTTTTTTAATGTATTCAGATTAAAAATCATTTCCTTTTTACATTTCTTTAGCCAAACCATGAGAAATAACTCCTTCACAACACCAAAGTCACATTTTATTTCAGCTGATAAAGCTTCCTGATCTCTGCATGACAACTTGAGTTTCTACAGAACAAAGAATGAGATCTTCTCCCCACCCCCCATCTAAAAAATCTGAAGCTCCTGAAATAGCAACATACTGATATCCTTATTCAATTAGCTAAAGATTTAACAGTAGTGGACTGTGGAAAGTGGATTTGAAAGATGAAAATGATAATTGCAAGCCCTTTCTCCCAGCACCCCCAATGCAAATACTGCAGATGCCCGTTTCACCCAAAGTGTCTGGCAGCGGGGAGTTTGCAGTCTGCACAGCACCTCAGTGAAGTGAGTTGCACATTCAACGCCTGTCATCTGAAGTTCATTTCAGAGAAGTGAGAAACAGGATTTGACAGGGAAGAATGTTCTGAACTGGCTAGCCACTGCCCAGCACTCCAGGTGGAGCTATTTTTCTCCTCTTTATTCTATAAACAATACTTCCAGTATAAAACTTCATGTGCGTGCAGGAATACATAGCGTTAAGCATATACAGATGAGAGACACTGTGTGATGTTTTACTGGTCCATTATTTAGACACAAAACGAGTTAACATTAAGGTGGTCAAAAATGGTAGAAGGCAATGTTTTACTTAAAAAGATTTTGGAAACTATTTAAAAGCTCAAAGCCTTTGAAGAAAAACAACTTGTGTAGCAGTTGCCAGGAAGCAGTGACCTAACACTGCTGTCTGCATTCCATTACAAACAGAATGGTTCTTGTCTCCTACAGCATGCTCAACCCAGCCGCTCACCCTCCTGCAAACATGGGGCCAAAGGAAGAAGTCCTGCCATCATCTCCTCCACATCTCCGCCTGGCTTCAGCTTTCCAGAGACATCAACGGATTTACGGGTGGGTTGGGTTTTTGGTGGGGTTTGGGGTTTTCTTGTGCTGATGCTTGGTTGAGCTTCCCATGACAGCAAAGAAAAATAGCTTATGAATTGGAAGTAGTAGGAATTATATTGAAGGTTCAGATATAATAAAACTGATCTTAGAAAAGTTATCAATGATCAAATAAAGTGTAACTTTCTAACTGAAAACCTTTAGAGCAAGTCTGCAATGCATCTCTCACCTAACAAAGCCTTTGCCAACTTCATAGTTTTGTAGACTGTACAGTTACAAATAACCTATATTCAGATCTTTTTCCTACTCTTTTTTCTATTAATGGGGAGCCACAGAAACATCTAGTGCTAAAACCAGGACATATAAACAAAATAGACTAACTTTTTTAAGATTCAGCCAAGCTGAAGGAAATTCCCTGATCATATTGGATTTCCTAAGGAAATCAGCCCAGAATAAACTGAATGAGGTTTTCAGACTTCCCATGGAAAGGTCAAGCATCAGCTGTAACAACCATTAGAAACCAGTTTCAATCCTCTCGGCTATCCAGATTCACTAAACCGTTAACAGAAAAGCAGAACAGAAAACTTGGACAATAGATTGCAAATCTGAAAATGTCTTTCACGTCTTGCTTCAAAGTACAATTAACAAAGTTGCTTATTTAAACTTTCCATTGCATCTGTCAGGATGCAGAAATGGAGAAGAAAATGTAAGGCTACAAGGGTATAATTAAATAAATTATATTCACCCTTAGCCCTAACATATTGTGTTTACAAATACAATTATTATGTTTCTAGCTACACGTCAAAAAAAAATATTTTCTAAGTCCTTCAAAAAGCATGCAAGCATTACTGTAAGTAGGAAATAAGTCAAAACAGATTAGTAGTCCAAAAATGGGGAGGGGGAAAAAGAAAATCCTCCTTTGGTCAGCAACTCGGACCACCATCAGGGGATAAATCAATTTGCAGCAGCTGTGGACAGCCATTTAAGTCTGGGGCCTGAACAGATTAATTAGGGGAAGCGATGTTATAAAAGTTAAAGGGGTCAGCGTTACATTAAGCACATGAATATTTGCTGGAGGAAACGCTTGGCTGTACATACCAAGACTCAGAAGACATCCTTTTAGTTCGTCAGGGCTATGCCTATAGCCAAATGTTTGGCACTTGCTCTGTTCCCACGGACAGCACTGCAGCTCCCGCACGCTGCTTTTAAGAGGTCCATCATACCTGTCTCTGCCCAGCCCCTGGTCTGCTGCGCCTGTCACCGGCGTCTTGCTCGGCCAGCCCGCAGCTCTGCGTAACGCTCCGTTCGCGTGCACCTTGGAGACACTCCACCAGAGCCGGGACAGGCGCCCCCAGCCCTGCTACGCTCGGCGGTGAGAGCTGAAGCAGCCCTTGCGGGAGGATTCGCTACCGCGGGCTGAGCGGATCGAGCTCTGCATCTCGGCAACCTGCGGGCAGGAGCTGCCGGCTTGCAGGGCAGCACTGCCAAGAGCCTGTGAGACAGAGGTCCTTTCCCTGTCCCGACACAGGGCAAGGCAGAGGTAGGAGGGGGTGACCGGCAGAGCCTGCTGCGTATCTGGAGATCGAGGGCTCCTCCACCAGAGAAAGCCAAGCGGCTCCGAGGCGGCTGTTCCCACCGCGGCGGTCGCGGGGAGCTCCCGGCGACGGCCGGGCCGGGCGGTCCCGCCGCGCCGGGCAATGGGAGGCGACCTCGGGGACAGGCGGCGGAGGCTGCCACAGCGCCTCTTATCTTCGCGCACCACCCCCTCGCACCCCCCCTTACCCCTTCAAACTTCTCAATGAGCTGAAAGAAGTAACATTTTAGCTTCTGGTTGGAGCAGGAGTGATTTGAGAGCTGCGTCCGATTAGTTACTTTCAGTTTCTCTCTAGGAGAGCAGAATACAGTAACAACACAGAGATTTCTCCATAAACTAACGTGTAATGGAGTCGTGGGTGCTCCTGTTAGGGTGGCAAGCCCTCCCCTAAACCAAATTTTAGCCCAACTTCGCAACTTTGGCACTAACAAAAGGGCTCGAACGCGCGAAAAGTCAAAGGCTCGTCTAAATGGCTGGGAGTATGGTTTTCATCCTTCCAACCTCCCTTATCGATGGTCTGTTACGAATTTATGGAATCAAACCACCCAGCTCAGCTACACGAGATGACACAATTACATTGTATTGCCGTTTTGGAAATGCGATCCCTAACGTTCCCCGGTCGTTTTAGGAAACGAGATACTTGCAAGATTGCGGTGCAGCTACAGACGATGTGCACTGCCTGAAATATTTATTGCAAAATAGCCTGAAGTGATGTTGCCAGTGCTACACAATCTATGATCGTAATGAAACAAACAAAACAAAAATGCCATCAGAAATATTTCAAACACTCCGACTCACATTGGCTAGCTGTGGTCTGGAGAGAGGGGAGGCAGAAAAAAAAATAAAGACAAGTCCTAAGTCGAGACAGAAGCCCAATACTATGGAGGAATCTGTGCTCGGGAGGGTTATTTTCTGCAAAACTGGGTTGTTTGGCTTCTGGGCTCTTGAGAAATAGTCGGAGTGCGAGCCTGTGAGCCGAGGCCAGCCGGTATAAGAGGTGCATGCAGCGCTAACCTTGCCCAGGCGCAGCGGCAGCCCCGGTCCACCTGGGTTAGTTACAGCCACGGGAGCCCCTCGGAGCCCGGAGAGCCCTACGGGAGAGGAGGAAAGGGAAGGGAAAGGGGCTCGGGTCCCCCCACCCCAGCGCGCCCTGCCCTGCCCACGCCTTGTACTCACACTGCAAAGGACCGGAGATTCCCACCATTCGCCACGGGCTGCGAGCTGCAAATAAAAGTTCCCGTCCTGCTCGGGGGAGAGCCGGCAGCCCAGGCTGCTGGAGGAGCGAGGGGGTGGGAAAGGGGAGAGCAGCGCAGCGCGGCTTCCCTTCCCAGTCCAGATGATCCACGTCCACAAAAGTCAAAACGAGCTGAGGAGAAACTCCAGCTGCTCTTCCCCCACCCCCCTCTCACTCTCTGTTGTGTTGGTTTTTTTTTTTAAAGGAGGATCAGCTTGAGAGAGACTACTGGTTCCACAGGAAAAGACAAGAACCAAAAATAAAGCAAAGTCTTCAAGTCGAGATAGTTAATGCCCAGGTCCTTCTCCTTGTTGCTGCTGCCGCCGCAGACGAACGTGATGTAGAGCGCAGGGAGCGGCCGCTGTCAGTGGCGGGGTCTCTGCGTGTCCCCGGGCAGCCAACGCATAGTTCTACCCTCATTAGAGCCGAGCCGCGCCGGTGCCGTGCCGTGCCGTACCGAGCCGCCCGCCTGAGGCTGCGCCGCTCCGCCCGACTCCCCCGCCAGCAGGCATCTCGCAAGCCAGGCAGCTCACTGCCGGCAGCCGGCCCGGCCCCGCTACCCAGGTGCAGGGGGGGAGGGCTTAAAGCAGTGGGAGGTGATAGAGGTAGGAGACATCTGTGTCGTGAGGAGGTTAGTGGGGGTCAAGTATATGTTAACAATAGGCGAGCGCGGTCCCTCTCGGGCAGCCTGCCTACCCTTTCTTTCGCTCGCTCTCTCGCTTTTACTGGGTGGACATCTAACTTGCTCCTTAATGATGCCTCCCCGGCTTTAAGAGTCCAGACTGCCCTGCAGTAACCCAAGACAAACACTTTCTCTAGCCATCTGGAGAGCTCCTGGCTGCTCTGCCTGTGTCTCATCACTGTGTGAAGAGACAGCAGTGCTAGAAATCAAGCCACTCTCAGATCTACTCTAATCCCCTTCTGTTAGCCGATTTCCAGTCAGACTGTTTGCTTTTGCATTAGATAATAGCCTTAGAGAAAACAATTATCATTTTCTTTTTCACTTTGTTTTTCTCTCTTTCTAAAGTACAGTATTGAGGAAGGCCTCCCTCTTTTTTTTTTTTTTTTTAAAGAAATTAATAGTCATACATGGCTTGCAGAACCCAGATGCAATTTCACACTTTCCTGGAAGGAGATTCTGGATTCTTCTGAAAGCAGTGACACGATTGCAAGTGCAATGAAAATTAATTACTATCATCTACAATTAATAGAAGCATGCCACCGTTTGACTTCATGTTTCGTTACATAATCATTTCAGTAGGCATCCATATATTTTCCGATTCATCAGTTATTCCCTTCTATGTTTTGCAGAGAATATTATTGTCAGTCATACAACCTACAGCAAACCAGTACTTCTTCTATCAAGTTGACACTATATGAAGAAGGCGTTTCCAAAAAAAACCCCAAAACCCAACAAACCAAATCAACAAAAAAACCCAACCCCACATCAACTTCATATATTCAATAAAAAAGTGCAGATAGTGGATTGGAACTGTCAGAACTGCCTGGACATTTAGCTTCATTTTTTCAAATGTCAGATGTTAGTAAAAGAGTGAGCATAGAATAGAACTTCTAATCAAGCTGCATTCTTTATTCCTGTACATGCACGTGCACACGTGTGTATGCACGCGCGCACACACACTATAGGCCTGATTTTTCAAATTCCCAAATGTCTAATTTTAAGCACATAAATAAACCTACTGAATGTAAAGTATCTTTCCATGTGTTTATCATAAGAACATATACATATCCAGAATGAGGAAGAAGCACTTTATATATATATATATAAGCATATTTATAGCCATATTATCTGCCTCTGTGGTTGGCTTTGAAAATTTGGTTCATTTTGAAAATATATTTGACTTTTGTTTTATGATCTGTACAAATTTACCTTCTTTTGCAGAAATTTAGAGGCATAGAGCTTTAGTGAACTGGTTGTCATATAGTAATATGGGGTCAATTTACCTTGGAGTAAATTCAGCTCAACAGAGCATAAATCAGGACATGTTTTGGTCTACTGTGATTTCAATTTATGAAAATGGCCAGAAGCCACAAGTCTGACACTGATTTCTAATTTAAAAGCTATCTGTTCTACAGAAGGCTATTTCAAGGACAAAATTATGGGAGAATTTTTTTTAAAGTATTTTCAAATATTGTAAAATAATCTACAAATATCAAACTTTACAAGGCTTCCTTTGTCTACAGCAGATCTAGAAACCTTAGTTGAGCCTGAAAATCTTTGTGTCCGGATAATTTCATCTTAATTGTTGTATGTATAAGCTGAAAAAAAAAAAAGAGATTTACCAGTGGTCCCAGAGCATGTTTTCCTGAAGTGTCAGGGACTGAACACCAAGTCCTAATTCTCAGTTTACAGCTTTAAAAAAACCCCACAGCGCTTCCTCTTTAGCGTGTACCTTCACTCTAAAACATCAATCGACTTTCTAGGTATTATCTTCCAAAATAGGGAAGGAACATCATCTTATATTTAGAAACTGGAAACTTAGTCTGAGCTATTAGCAATTTAATATCCACCTAAAAATTGATTAAAGTTTGCAGACTTCTGTCTTCTCTTTCCATAATGATTAAAAGACAGAAATCACCTATTAAACCCCCAGCCCTGGCTCGTGTCACACAGCATTTCCCACTGCTCCCAGTAAGGACAAAGCCTACCCAGATAATGAAGCATAGTAGAGAGTAGTAAATACTGACTACTTCACGGCAACTATATTTTTCTAAGACATACTAGGAGAATAAATTGATATGATTACTAAATAATAAAAGATTGTAACTAACTATCAAGTATTATCATTATATTGCAAAGCTGATGATTGAAGCCTGGCTTATTGCAAACTTCTGTTATCTACCTCTTTCTTTTCTCTATTTATTTCCTGGAGAAAGCAGATATGTTTTAGTGAAAAAGAAAAATAAACATATTCTTTGAAAGATGAATTCATGTTTCAGGAAATAAAAAAAAATGCAGCCTCACAGTAGACCTCACAAATACTTGGTAACTTTACACCCTGCAGATTTTTTCTGCAGACTGTAGATGCCATGTCTGATTTGACATATGAAGGATTTACACTGTGTATCACTGTGTGACATTGTGTGAGAGAAAGGCTGGTAAAAGTATAGTTGCACATGGAAGTCAGAAATATCCTGCTAGGCTGTCCAAATCTGACTATATTTTGATTGTACAGAGACCGATCAAATGTTCAGAGCTGAAACATGGCTTACTCTTTACTGTGAATAATTATATTATGGGCAGTCATCTGCACTGAAATTCTTGGAAGAGAACTTATATATCAACTCACCTCATTGCTGTTTAAAAATAGAGACAAGTATATCCCTTCTAATTGTCACTGCCTTGCAGCTCAGAGTGTTACACATTGTCACATGTTCCCATCCAGAGCTCAATCTCTGCAAACACTTTTCCACTCAAACTCTGCAGACTTTTAATTCCATACTTGTTTTTTTGAGCAATGTCTCTCTATTAAAGCATCTTCCACTTCTGAAAGGCTCGGTTTCACTCTCCATGAAGCAAGAATCTTGCTATTTGCTTCCATCAGAGCTGGCTGAGCTTTGGCGAACGGCACGGGGCTGTGTGTGGTCGCTGCAGCACTCGTTTGACAGTCAATGTTCATATAAAACTAAATAGTCAGATAGGATGCTAAACTAGATCCTTGATAGCTTAGCTTATGAAGCTTTCCCTTAACCATGTTTTTCCAATTCCCTCAAATTTACAAGTATATTTTACATGTTAGTGTGGGCCACATTTTATTTTCATTTGAGTCTGTTCATGCACCTTTTGTAGGTCATGCAGTCCAGAAGCTGGCAGTGGGATAAAGGCTGTGGCGGGATTCACTTGTTATGTTGCATATAATTTCTTGAGAAAATCTTTCCCAGTTTAGCTGGAGTGCAGGCTAAATCCTGCCTTGAATCCTGCATGGAAAAGCAGCAGAGACATACAGAGTCCTGTGTTGCAGAAGTGCTGCCCCTGCTCTGGGGCTCAGCAACAGGGCTGAGGCAGGTGATGGAAGAGCTGCTGGATGGGGCTTTGCAGCTTCACCTACGGGGGAAACATGCATCAGGACCGGTGCTTGAGAGCAGGAACAGAAATGTGCAGCAGCAGGATAGATCCCAACCCTTTAGTATGCAAAACATGTCCACTAGGTGATGTACATGCTGCAAGAGCTGACATATTACCTGCTTCTCTCTCTGTTCATACTTTGCTTTTTGTTAGTGAGGAAAACATATTAAGTTCATTCCAAATTAAAAAAGAGAGGCTATCTACTTTCAGGAGTTTATAAGCATCACTGATGTACATTTTGATGTCTTATCCTTGTCTAACATGATAGATTTTAGCCCTGCTTTGTGTATATTTATTTGGGATATTCCTTAATTAAATTATATGCTAAGGACATCTTTTACATTCTTTTGGCATTACCAGGACTCCTAAAACCCCTTTAATGTTGCAGCATTCTGAAGCACTTTGAAGAAGAATATATGCACAGTGACAGAAAAGGGGGAGCTGGGTTATTTTGGAGAGGATCACATAAACAAAATTTATATATTGGCAGTCACTTGTGGGAATGCCAGCTTTGTCACTCATTTTCAGTGAAATATGGCTTCTTATTAAAAACCAAATTTTTTCAAGAGAAAAGATTCTATTGTTTAAATAAAGCCATACCAACCAAAAAGAGGGAGAAAAAGTTTTCAAAAGTTTCATTTCCGCAGAAGCAAAAAGCTTATCTTGTCTTAATCCACTGTTTTATTTATGCAAAGAAATATGTATTGAATATTTATTAAATGAATATTTAAAATTAAATGTATTTTAAAATATAAAATATTTCTTTTTAGTGCTGATTTTTTTTTGTCTGTGCTAAAACCAAGATAATAGATTGCACTGAAATAATACAAGCTTAGCACTTCTTTTCTAACAAACATGAAAATACCAAAATGGAAATAATAAATTTGGTTTCCATCAATGTCAAAGAGCAGGAAACGTTTTGCTGTTGAGGTTCCTGGAAGCAATAATGCTGTATTAACTGTCATGCAACACACACACACAGGATACCTCGCCTAACAGGGGGAAACCGTTGCCCTAACACACACACATACAGTTCCTTAACTTCCCACCTGCTGGGCAGCCACCTGCAGTAAACAATAGTGGTCTATTATCAAACAGTAATAAAATAAGCAGCCACAAAGCTGTTTACCTAAACACCACTAGAAGTCCCTCAAAAGCTGAGCTGCAGGCTGGGGAACCCTTGCTTTTGAGGGGAAGGGGGAACCTCTTTTAGGACAACCTCTGAAGGCCAGCACATTCCCTTTTTAGATATACCTGCTGTTTAACTAGAGACAGCGACCACCTGTAATGTATGTAATGGTGCACAGCTACTCTAAAGTAATGAATCCATGGTGCACGATCTGTTCCAGGTTTCCTTTTGTATACATACAGTCCCTTGGTGACACATCTAAAAAGTAAGGTGACGTTTTGTATATGGAAGGCTAACAACATAACTCTCTTATCTTTTTCACTGACATGTTGACAGTGCGTTATTCCACTGACACACAAGTTTAAATCGGGAATACAATGGCAGTTCTGCAGGCTGCAGCTAACCAATACCCCGACCTGCTCCCATATTGAAAATCTGGCTCATTCAGATTTCATAGAGAGGCGAAGTCCTCTTTTGGTAGATCAGATCTCCATGTCTCCAGCTGTAAATAAAAACAAATTAGTCTAGCTGGGAACTCTATTAATATCATGACCTCAGCATGATGTAACTGAAACCGCATTTTCCACACACCCCCCAACCACTGTTTATATTTGCATCAAACTAAGTTAAACAAAGGTAGGTTTTAAAGCCTCTGTCTGAGAAAAAGGAGGGGGAAAAAAGTCTATTCTTGAAGGCAGTATTTATTGTAGTGATTACTTCAAAATTCATATGTCTCTATAACCTAAAAAAGTCCCTCAAAGAGATCCATAATACTCTAGAAGCCACTTAGAGATTTTGGTTTTCTAGTTTCCTTTAGGTTGTATTTACAACTGTGTTTATACTTACATGTTTTGGCTGTTCATATGAGAGTCAAAATCAAGTTTAGACTTTGCTTTGCTCAGGTATAGACATTCCATGACTATTTTAGAATTCTCAAGACAATTTAGATATCAAGTTTTAACTAGGATGTAGTATACAGCTTAAGCTGAAAAACACACACTAACATAAAGTAAGTATTTTATTAAAAAAAAAACCCCAAGTATCATAGCAAACAAAAATGGTGTTTCAGAGTTTCAGACTGCTGTGGAAAAAACTTAGCTAGATAACTGAGTCTGATACTTCTTCGTTTGTTAGGCTCTATTTAAAGCCTGGTTTATTTTTAGAAAGAAACTGATGAAATCAGTTTGCTCAGGAATAGTTATTTGCAGATCAATAGCAACTTAAAATGTTGTCTCATATGCACATCATTACAGGGAAGATGCTTTGATTTATCAGTCACTTATTATTTTTCCTCTCAGACAAATAGGAAAAGTAGAAGTAATGAAAAAATGATGTCTTATAGAAGGCAAAATTATTTTTTCCTGTTTCGCTGGCAAAAGCTTTCTTTTTAAAAACTTTTAAAGACAGAGGTGAAGAGGACATAGGAAGTAAATAAACCATAATACAGAAATATTCAGAAAGAGCAAAGCACAGTATGGGAGATGCTATTTATAGAATAATGAGGAAATAAATATAACACTTTTAACACTACATAGTGCAATGCACAAACTACATTTTAAAGAGGAAGTAATAACGAGGATGCCTAAGAAAACCCACATTAAATGGTTAAAAATATAAAGAACTAAATTCAGCCACCTTCAGTTGAACTGAGTAGCAACCAAGTCTGGTGTATTCTCTGTCGGTTCATTGGAACTTTTCTTGAAATTAGATGCTGCTGCATGTGTCAAAATCTCATTTGAAGTGCCATAATAATTTATTGCCCGTCTGCAGAAACAACCTGATTCTGTCTCACTGAAATAACTGACATGTTTGGCCACCAATTTCCTAGGAAAGGAGCTGAACTAGAACACTCACAGACCTTATTACTAAAAATACTCTTCTTTTCCAATAATGTATTTTTAGCTCAAACGTTTTTCCTCCTTACACTATTACTTGCCTTTTAATCATGGGTAAAAAAAGTAAACATAATGTTTTTGATAGTTATGTCCTACATAACAGAAACCAAGTAAGTAAAATTTAGAAAGTGCTTTAAAAAATTTCAAAAGTAGAAACTATCTTTAGCCTACAAGACATAAACATGTTAAAATATATAAAAAATTAATTTCCCTGCTTTGACCTGTGTTTTTTCACTGCCAGCAGTGACACAACTTATAAACTGTGTCTCTAAATCATCCATGAGACTCAAGAAGATGTGACTTCTGAGTTGCTCTCATTATCTAGGGGACTGGTGGTGTTGCCAAAGGTCCAGCTTACAGCAGCCCTTGCCACTTTGAAAGCAGCTTAAAGAACTGGAAAATAAGCTTTTTGGAAGGTCCCATGTCAGAAATGGACCATTTCTGATTAAATATGTGCATTTCTGAGATCACACTGGTATCCATGAGTTTGAGGAAAGGTATTGATGTCTGCATTTCACAGAGCCATGTAAGTGGGGGCTGGCTCTTGGTCTTATAACTGTGACATTTTCCCTGGGTTAGCAGCCAAAGGAAGAATTTACACTTGGTTCTGCCTTTCAGCTCTGATGTGGCAAATCTGCAAGGAAAATAAAAAAAAAAAGGTTCAGATTTTAAATTAGAGTTGATGAATCACTTTTGTTTATCTGTTTGATGATAGAGCATAAGCTTCTATTTTGTCCTTTTCAATTTTTCTTATTTTATGTAATAAGATTTTTTTTTATACTGACTAGATCACTGTGAGATGGTGGATACCTTTATCGTTATTTACAGAAGGATTTCCCTCTTCTCACAGTGAGTAATCATTCAAACTTTATTTAATAAAACCCAAGCAATAGATCTGATGTTGCTTTTCCTATTTCTCTTCTTAACTGCTTTTGCCTGTAAGCTTCCAAGTCTTGCTTGTTTGTCTTCTCATATTGTTTTGAAGAAACAATATACACCTCCCCTTGTCTTCCCTTTGCCTTTCTCAATCCATAAAGCATCTTCTAGTGAAATTTGCTACATGGCAACAAATTGCAGATCGTGATGAATTTTAGGCTTCAGTGATTTCTAGATGAAGTCAGTCTCTCCATTTTCTGTGCCTTCTGGGAAATTGATTCCTTCAGATTTCCAATTTCAAAGCTGAAGATTTCTGTTTATTAAATCTAGCATTCTTCAACAAAATTATCTCTTTCTTGGAATCACTGTCACTCATTCAGCATTTCAGAGGTCAGTAACAGCCAATGAAAAAAACTGAGAGAGTCTAATATACTTTCTAATTTAGCTATATCAAAACAAAGTTTCCTAATTTAAATTTGTATAAGCTTTTAAATTCACTCCAATAGTTAAAGAAGAAAATTTGAGGATTCCTAGATTTAGTATCTCTTTTTGTGAAGACCTTTAAGCAGAGTCGTTTAAGATGGAAGATATTCATCAGACTGGATGTGCTCTGTTGGGGTTATTCCACATCACAAAAGCTATTGAATTAGGCCTCACAGACAATGTACATCTCATAGAGTATCTAGCTCATATATATACATATACATATATTGCCCTGTATTTGGGTAAATATCAGGGTACCTAGAATCATAGATTCATAGAATGGTTTTGGTTGGAAGGGAGCTCAAAGATCATCTAGTTCCAACCCCCCTGCCGTGGCAGGGACATCTCCCACTAGACCAGGTTACTCAAGGCCCCATCCAACCTGGCTTTGAACACCTCTAACGATGGAACATCCACTACCCCCCTAGGCAACCTGTTCTAGTGTCTCACCACCCTCAGAGTGAAGAATTTCTTTCATCCCTAATATATCTTTTGTCATAACTTTGCTCCTAATAGGCAAACTACAATTATTAGAAGAAAAAATATAGGAAACTTGAACAGTTGTTGATTATAGGCAACTATTTTCTGACTTCAGCAATCTTTCTATCTTGCTGAAGCCATGGATGATCACTGAGAAACGCCTGAGCTAGCAGAGTTAGATCACTGCAAATACATATAGTAATAGTGCATAACTCATATATGATTTGTTTAGCCCAGCTGGTTTCTGCAGTGATGCCAGTGTGTCAAAAGGACACCAACTTACACTTTGGCCTTGATGACCGCTTCTATTGACAAGAGTGATCTCCATAAGTTTCCAGATGAAATTAATGTGAGCAGATTTTGCAGAAGGGGAATTTGTATTTCAAATACATGAATGATCTCTACAGTCTAAGCAGTACCTTATTAATAACATGGCTATCATGGGGCTGTCATTAGACATTATCAAGACCAAGAACATACTATATCATTCTTCTGTGTGCCCAGATGGTTGTCCAATATCCTCTCTCTATTGGATTATGCTTGATTTTGGCATCTGAGAGCTATCTGGAACAATAAGCTACAGGTTTCCAATCATGTCCATGTAATTGGAGTAGCACCATATCAAGACCATAGCTGCTGGCATCTGCTAAAACAGCTGTAGGCTTGGAAACATCATAAAATGCCAGAACTGGATATGTAGTCAATAGAGTCTTTAAACTCTCAAAGCACACTGCTGTTCTTTATCCCATTTCTTTTCAGTGTCTGTTCTAAGCAGCTTATAAAAAGATCAGCCTTTTTAACAAGAAGTTAAGTATGAATTTGCTTCAAATTTTATCATGCTGTTGAAACATACTAGTTCTGATACATTTTTATATGGTGGTATTTCAAATACAATCTTGATTTTTCTTTTCTGATTCCATTCTGCTTCATATCTGCCACATATCCTGACTTCTATAGCCTGTATTTTCCTGTTTAATTTTAGTCCAGCAGCTTCACCTTCAGAATTTGTGTTAACCCTAATGTTGCAATATTTCCCAAGATCCCAATAACATACAATTGTAATTATATACTCTATTTAGGGCTTACAAAAACTCATTTGAAACACTGAGATATCTATGATGCCAAACTGATGATCAAAGCGGTATTTCTGGATAATGTCATCATTTCAGCATTGTTGTGATGAAGTAGACCTTTTGTCCGATTCTCTGCCTGAATCTTGCAAGGACATTGGCATATAGATTGATTGTGAATTATATCTTTCTGCTGACAAGAACAGACCAAAAAAAGGCCTCTTAAGCCTACTTGTGTGGTTTTTCACCATGACTGTTACCAAAGAGGCAAGCCAAGTTTCAGTTCAGTTCTGAGTTCTAATCTGTAGCTCTCTACTGTCCTACAAACATTTCTTTTGAACATGGAAAATACAACTTTAGGCAATACTTGGCATAAAAGAAACATATATCACTTCAATTGGATTAAACCACTTTTTCCCAAATTTGATAGATTTCACCAAACCAGACTTACCTCCTGTGTGCACTGTGTAAAACCTATTTGAAAGATTTACCTGTAGTGACATTATTAGGGGAAAAAAATCACCAGAATATGATCTTTGCCTTAATAACCAAAACAGATGTTGATGCAGTGTGTGACATGTGTCCGTCCAGCTGAGTTTTTGAACACTACCTTGGGGTCCTTCAGTGTAGCCCTAGACTTTTAGACTTTATCTAAAAAAAATATATAAACCCAAAATGTTCTTAATGGAGGCATCAGAAATTCCTTTCAGATTGCTTCCACATTTCTCCTGGGCTACACTGTAAATTATTTCAAATTGCTCATGTTCTAGACCTGTCTCATCTTTCTGTTGCTTAAAACGCAAGAATCCAACTGAAACTCTGATTCCTCATCACCAAAGAAAAGTGGAAATTACAGACACCTTCCTCAGGGAAGTCAGGACAAGGAAACCAAAACTGGACTTGGTAGTATCAGCTTCTTTACATTTCAACTGCTTTCCTGTCCTCAATTTCTTCCACTGGTGCCTGCGGTTCTTATTTCACAGTAAAGGTCAAGGACAGNCCTCCCTCCCTTCCTCCCTTCTTCCTTCCTTCCCCCCCTCCCTTCCTTTTCACAGAAACTTTCATTTTTTGTAACTTATATTGCTGTGGGATAACAGTATCCAACATTTTTTTTAATTTACCTTGGCTTTTAACTGTAAGATTTCTATGAGGCATATTTGTCAGTTCTTTACAATCCTACATATCAGACGCTCTCTGATGTGTTCATTCTTGTTGGTATCAAAGCCATGAGGTTTTCTGTATTCATTTTGAGACTATCTAAAGACTTAAATTACATCAGAATGTGCTTATCAAACATGTTAAGGGCAATGTGTTAGCATCACCTTCCTTTAGAAAGACAAATGATTTATAAATATTTTCTGCTTCACTTCACATTGGATAAATTGATGTGCTAACGTGCACATCATTACTCTTTGTGCTAAAGTCTACTTCACCGCTCCTTGTGCTAAGTTTTCCACAGCGCTAATTTCACATATGCCATTTGATTATATCCACATCTGGAAATCCGGACAGCATTACATTTTATTAAATAATTGATTTCTGATATGATGTCAGAAAGCAGTATAAAAAGAGAGAAAAAGCTACTCTGTTTCACAGGTATAACTTGTAGAGGCCAGTGGCGATGCTGGGGACAATGTTCAGTGTGTCATGGTGGTCTTTCTTAAAAAAATAATTTCCTGTGGTTTATGGCTTTTACTATAATCATACTCATACTTCTGACCTTATGAATTAGGAAATAAAACTTGATTTGGTGTATTTACAAGTGTTTCTCCATACTATCAGGTAGTTATATTTCACATGAGAACCAGAGTAACAGAGAGTACAGGATTCAGGGGGAAAAAAAAAAGTATGATCTCTTCTCTCATCTCTCCTGCCAGTCATTGAAGTCATCATATTTTTATCAGAAATTCCAAATCTGACCAAGTTTATATGCCAACACATTGTTTATAGTCTGTACCAAATTGTCAGTGCCGTGGCCACAGGGATCTTAGCACAAACCTACCTGCCAAAAACCTCACTCTCCTTTATCAGCCAGCAACACTCAGGAGTGGCTCTGCTGCTCTGCTCCAGCTTTCACAGAAACATCCTTCCAAAATACACCCCAGTGCAAATCCGCTCAGTGTAGGTGAGGGTTTTCAGCTCTGCTGTCCACAGTCAGATGGGATGGAGCTCACTGCCATTGCCACCACTGCTGATCACAATACTTGCTCCTATATTGGATTTACACCTTTATAGAGGACACAAAAAGACCACTGCCATCTCCACTCTTATATGTAAGAACACAAGGAAAGGTGTCTGTAGTGGGTCTCCTGTGTTTTCCCCGTAAAGGGAGTAGGGAATTCCCTCTATCATTTCCTCTACTCATAGTGCGTAAACATGGAACTTTATAAATTAAAAATTTAATATAAAATAAATTGCAACAAGAGAGAAGAAAAGCTCTGTCATCTCTTTTATTTCTGTATGTATCAGCTTCCTACACAGGGTGGGTCATTCTTCTAGACTAACTAAATGTCTTTCTCAGGAAACTGATTTCACTATTTGGATGTTATTATGCAACACTCTAGGATTGGTATATATAGCAAAAATACCACAGATCATTTAAAAGGTACTTACACTATCGAATATACTATTTCGAGATGCATGCTTCTTTCAATCACTCAGCAGAATTGGCAAACATAATTTCTTTAAAACAGAATCAAGAATAGATCTGTTTTTATGGCAACTGTGGTTCTTGGTAAGAAAGAAAATGAGGGGAAATGATTCACAGGCTTTCTGATAAGTACAAAATGGTGCNTAACACTACAAATATTTTCTCAGATTCTCTAATGTTTATCATAATGCTCTGCTCTTACATTGTCTTTTCCACCAATGTACTTCACATTAAATAAAAAGATCCAGGTCAGGAAATGAAGGCACAGCATGAACAAGCGCCACAACTCATGCACAACACTCAGAAATTCACTGGCTCAGGATCACCCTAGGACCAGTGTAGTGTTCCCAGCCCTACACTGACAGCCTCCTACTCCATCCCCACTCAACAAATGCAGCGTAATGATAGCCCCCAAAGGAGAACCACAGAGGAGCAATCCCATTCTTCTCTTGGTGACAAGACTTTTAATAGTCACAAGCCACTAATTTTTCTTCCCAAAATCTCAGCAAAGTTACATACCTTCCATAACTCCCAGTAAACCGTATGCTGCTCTGCAACACATGTGGGAGTTCATCATTGAAAGGAAAGAGCATCAATACAGATCCATAAGCCCAAAGGGACCACTGACAGCTGTGTCGAGGCACACTTTCCTTTAGGCTGCGACTGTTCTAATGTGAAACGACCAAAATTGGGAAACCTCTCCAAACCTCTTCCTAAGCTTAGAAACCGCAGCATCACAGAAGCTAAAACAGTCTCATGCACTAGGCAGAAATGTTTTCTTTCCAGGGTATTAATCAGTCAGCCTTAAAGAATTTTAAAATAAACCTATTATTAATTTGTGCTGTGGTAAATTTTAGAGGAGTGCTAATTGCTTAATATTAAAAGCCAAGAGAAGTACAGTGGTTCACATTGCTAGGTTTTGTAATTTTTTTTTCAAGAAAAAATATGATGGCATTTTCTGTTTTTATCAACTTCCTTTTGAAGTTTTTATTAACCTGGATCACAAAGATTCATCGTAGAGTTCTCCCTAGCTGAAAGTACAAAAGCATATTGAATATGGTCTGACACAAATACTGGAGCTTGTTACTATTAGAAGCCCCAGCTCTTTTAGCTGCTAAAGGGAAACAGCAGTATTCCCTGCAAGGACGTTGTCCCAAGCTGTACCAGGGCTCTTTAATACACATACAACATGGCAGCACAGCATCCTACGATTTCTCTGACTTCTCCCCTGGTATTTTGCTCTCAGCAGTCCTACAAAA